>JAVJIF010003491.1:0-243137 GCA_038442645.1 Agave tequilana | reverse complement strand
ATCACAACTAGTTATATGAATCAACTAGTACGAGATCCTTCAAATAATGGACAAAACCAAAAGATATTTCATGAAACATGAAATCACATGATCACTAAACACTCAAAAACCATATAGCACAATTTATACCCATGAAACTAAGTCATGAGAAAACATTAAATAAGGTGAGTGTACAAGTGTTGTGAGAAACATATCAACATGAAAATGGACAATCAAGCTCAATATTAAAACATGAAATTCATGTGAAATCACTAATTGAAATCATCTTAAAAATGGAGATTCATCATACATGTGAAATCACTTAGCAAACATGAAATTCATCCAACGATTTAAACTTCAAGGCATATGTATGTCATGTACAAACTAAAGTATACATACATATCCTAAACATAATGAGTCCACAAAAGTATATGCATGAAGGCACGTGGCTCAAGAATGTATATGTATAAATGATAGTTTGGACAAGATGGACATTATACATGAAGTTAAAACAATACATGTAAAATAGTGAATACAAGTCAAATGTACGAATCATCAAACTAGACTATACTATACATCAAGTGAATACAAATGAGCGTTCAAGCACAACATATATAAAGGTCTATTTTAGCTCACTAGTTGTTCAAGTATAAATCCTAGTCTTTAATGAAAACTATCATTCAAGCAAGTAGTCAACACATGAAGCATGAAACGGGAATCATAAACCAACATGATAATCAAAACATGAACTATCAAAACAAGAATCATGATATGTATAATAGTCTATAAACATCAAAACATGTGCAAAACACATCACCATTGTTTAGCTATTTCAACACACATGTTAATTATCAAAACATGAATCATTAAAACAAAAATCATACAATCATAATCATCCAAATGGTCATAATGCATATGCATGTGCATTAGATCTAGGGCATACATGTTAGTTTAAATAAAGTGAGAACACAAAATATAGATCCATATAAAACATGGTGCTCAAGTACTAAACATGTATAACACTAATCTAATTAACATAACATAAGCATAATGAACAATGAAACAAGACATGCTATGAATAGTAGAACATGAAAGCATGCAAATAAAATGGGAGTTAGAGAATGATACCAACCGATGAAGGTGCATCTCTAGTTCTCCAAACCACGGTGGTCCTCCCACCAAATCTCCTTGAGAGTGAAGCATCCAAATGGTTCTCTTTAAAGCTTAGAACGCATCCACCTCATGGCACCAATACTCTCACGTGATGTGAGAGCTCCCACCTACATCAAAAGTCAAAGAGGTGGTTTTTGGTACCCATTTTCTTTTGGGTCCACGGGGTTAGTATCCTTTCTAACCCAAACAAGATTAGTTGCTAAATTTTCATGATAAATGCGATCATAACAAAATCTAGCAAGATGGCCTTTTCGGCACAATGTGTACATGTGTACACATGAGCATACGTGTGATGGTGGTGACCGTGGAAGCACGTGTATGCCGTGTTGGGTGTGCATGCAAAGATGGACCTTGTTTCTTGCGAACCAAGGTTTCCAAACGTGAATGATTCAATGTGCATTGACTCAAGGTGGAGCCCAAACAATCTACACTTTTCTTCAAAATATTTATATCATTTTCAATAGTGGAAGATAAAGTGGAGCATGCAATAGGTGTGTAAGAAGAAGAAGAAGCTATACTAGCATGGCACACATGAGAATCAATTTTAATTTTCAAATATTCATTTTTCTTTAAAACCAAATCCAATTCTTTTGTAATTGAATCGATTTTATTTTTCAAAACAAGATTATCTTTAAAAGTAAAATCAATTTTGAAGATAAATCTCATTGTGCTTCACAACATCATCACAATCATTTTTGCTTTTCAAAACTTCAATCTCATTAAGGCAAGGCTAGTTGAGATCTTAGTGAGTCACGTTCACTAGTGATCTCTTCCTTCTCTTGCAAAACCAATTCAAATTAGAACACAAATCCTTTAATTTATTTTTCAAACAAGGTTGTCCTCTTTCAAAAGATTGTGTTTTTCTAAGAATTCTCAAGCTTTTGAGCAAGTTCCAAATTTAAAGATTGAACTTCTAAACATCCATAGCAATAGGAACTAGAGCTATCAACTAACTGAGTGTCCGATTGTACCTCAAGGGCGTTATTCCCTTGGATCATGAAGCAATGCTCTTCGGACTTTTCTTTCTTAGATCTCCTCATCTTGTTGATAATCCTTGGAAGCTCGGGAGACATCAATAAGCTCCAAACTACAAAAGCCGAGTCATAACGATCAAACACCGGTAAAAGATGTCACTAAGAGATACTCTAAAGTGCTCTAAGTGCTAATGCATTTGCCTTTTTATGCTTGCTACTATTAGGGAATGATTCTTGAGTAGAGGCTTGATAAACTAGATGACCTAGGCTTTTTAAATGTCTACTCATATTGGCCTTCCAAGCATCAAGTCCTATATGGTCAAAATAGGAGGTCTATCCATGAGTGCAACTATATGTGTGCAAATGAAAATGAAGATTAGCAAACCAGATCTCACTCCTAGTGGTTAAACCTAATATCAGGAGCACTACTCTGATACCAATGTGAAAGTCACCTAGAGGGGGGGTGAATAGGTGATATGGCTAATCTATAAACTAAATGTGGAATTTAAAATTTTGATTGCAATACACTCAAGTGTGATCAACAAATGATGCATACACAACCAAGCCAAGCAAATATGAATGCACAATATAAATAGTTGTAAGGCACAAAGTAAGAGAGAGATAGAGAGAGAGTCAATGGATCAAGCGCAAACAACAGATGTGTTTCGAGGTTCGAGCACCCAGCTCTGCATCCCGCCTTCGACACACAAAGGATTTCTAATACACTAGCTAGTCCACAAAGAACTCTCACAAGGAGTACCAACTCCTCTCTTTACAACCACAACCTCCTCCTTGAGCAAGCTCCAATCCAACAAACAATCCCTCACAACTTGAGGATTAGCTTAGGATAGCACAGCAACACAAGGATCACCTCACATTGAGGGATACAACCCAAGGCACAAAGCCAAGCAAAGATTGGGTTTTTAACTTGGTGGTCTAACAAACAATCACAAACAATTTCTTTCTCCCACACAAAAATCCTATAGAAGAGATAGTAGATTTAGCTCGTGTGGAGAAAACCAATGGAATGGAAATCAAAATCACAAAGAAAAATCCTTGGGAAAAACTGAAACCAAGATATAGATGATGAATCAAAACTTTTTTCCCAAAACCCTTTTCTTGGGTTTTCCAAACCCTAGCAAAAACTCCAAATAGATTGTTCAATATGAGTTCAAAAACTTCTTTTAATTGCTGTGAAAACACCAGAGAGTAGGGAAAAATTCGCACAAAAATTCTTAGAGAAAAACTCTTGCCAAAGGGTATTTATAGCAAATTTGGAAACTAGCCGTTGGCAGCAGTTTTTGCCAAAATAACCCTGCCGGTCGACCGGTCGGTCGACCGCCCAACGGTTTAAATTCTGACCGTTGCCAACTACCGGTCGACGTCCCGGTCGACCCAAACAAACAGAGAGCTCTGCTCTCATCCCGGTCGACCCGGACGGTCGACCGTCCAGTGTCTGCCAAACGTGCACAGATCTGTGCACGTCGGTCGACCGACCCGGTCGACCTACTTCATGTCAAGTCGACTTGGTCAGAGAGCAAGTCGACTGATTAAGTCTAGAACAGAAAACTGGATCAGAAAATCAGTTTAAAAATATTTTGAAAAATCTTTTAACACTCCTAAAAATCACCAATAATAGTTTTATCATTTTGCATTGATATATGAACATGTAGTAAAAAATTTAGCTCAAATATCAATCAATATGAACTATTTTTGTATCTTATCATTTTTACCAAAAACCAAAACTGTATTTTCTAAAACTTGGATTTTGAATAGAAATACGTTTTGTCCAAAACTCTTCAAATACAAAAACATGAATATTTAAACACTTTGAAGCATGATGCATATGGATAGAAATCCATATACATGAAACATATATATATCATAGTTTTTGTCTTTAATTCAAAAATAAATTTTGTTAAAACACAAAACCTAAAACACATGAAATAGGTATATCAAAGTAAGTTTGTCTAAGAGTTGAAGCATGCATGTATATAAACAAATCTAATATACATTAAACCATGTAAACTTGTTTTGATATAAAATCTATTCATGCAAACCAAGATCGGTTAAACCAAAACCGAAAACCAAAACATGAAACGTGTGTGTTGTGAACTTGAGCATATCTACTATTCTAATCTTTACAATTTGGATCTAAACACAAAACTAAACTATGGTACCGATGTCTTCTTGTAGAGCGCAATCTCCAAGCCGACTCGATCCAAAACTCTTTGATCCACCGAGCAAGTGCTATATATGATCTTTGACGCTCGGGCTCTTGAATCAACATGTGAAAGATGTGTGGAAGCTTCACCAACTAATAACTTGATTAATGATCTGAAACTAAATAACACAAGATTATTAGTACACATAACTACATGAGTTAATCATCATCAAAACTAGAGTGGAAGGCCTTTTTGGGCCAACAATCTCCCCCTTTTTGATGATGACAAAACTCATGGAGTTATATATGCATGGATTAAAAGTTAAGCTTCAAAGAAGCTTAACTCATGCATAGGATAACAACTAATAAATGGCTCTAGATACCAATGAAATTATAAAACATGAAACATGCATAGATATGCATAATACAATAAATGGCTCTAGAAACAATGGAAGATACCAATGAAATTTTCAAAAACAAATAAACATGTTCTAGATACCAATTAGCAAAAACAAATAAACATGCTCTTGATACCAATTAAACTAAACAAATAAACATGCTCTAGATACCAATTAAACTCAATATATGCAAAACAAACTAATGATCTAATGATCTCTTTTACAAGCTCTTGATACCAAAACTAAATGTTCTTTAAATAATGCTTTGGATACCATAAAACATGCATAACAAACATGCATATAACTCAAATTCTTCTCCCCCTTTTTGTCAATCATCAACAAAGGGGTTAAAAACAAAACTGATAAAAACATATACCGATTAAAAGAAATTCTTCTTTCCCCTTATTTACAAACTAATAAAAATATATTCTTTTTATATTCAAAACAAGGAATCAATCAAGGGTTGCTCTCCCCTTTTTGTCTAAACTTAAATATGATACCAATTAAAGATGTGTCAATGAAGTGCATTTTGATACCAATTAAAAATGAAACTATACCAATTGAAATAAACAATCTTGATATCAATTGAAATTAAACATAGTTCTTAATACCAATTGAAATTATTTTCTATATCATAAAGTAAGGGAGTGGAAAACAAGATACCAATTGAAAGATGAAATACAAGATTTTCTCCCCCTTTATGAAATACCAATAAAAGCTATGATAAGGCTCGAATAAAGATACCAATTGAAAACTAAATCAATTGAAACAAAGTTGAAGCTCAAGCTTATCATAATCGAAATCTTGTGCTTAAAGATATAGGGATATAATAAGCACAAATAAAACATATATATGTATGAAAAGTAGATACCAATTGAAATTGATATACTTTGAAATGCAAGCATACATACATAAAAATATGAGTATACAAGAAATGACAAGATTGATACCAATTGAAAGAATTCAATGATACCAATTGAAACAACAATAAGATCAAGTGTATACATCATATTTCCTACCACCCATTTCATGTTCAAGTTTACTATGATTTTCACTATAAAGCATACATGAGCATGATCTCCCATCCAACCGCCCTTTGATGGTAGGGGTTTTCAAAAATAGGTTTACAAATATAGTATGTTTGAAAACTACTACCAAGGAAGAATATCACAACTAGTTATATGAATCAACTAGTACGAGATCCTTCAAATAATGGACAAAACCAAAAGATATTTCATGAAACATGAAAATCACATGATCACTAAACACTCAAAAACCATATAGCACAATTTATACCCATGAAAACTAAGTCATGAGAAAACATTAAATAAGGTGAGTGTACAAGTGTTGTAAGAAACATATCAACATGAAAATGGACAATCAAGCTCAATATTAAAAACATGAAATTCATGTGAAATCACCAATTGAAATCATCTTAAAAATATGAGATTCATCATACATGTGAAATCACTTAGCAAACATGAAATTCATCCAAACGATTTAAACTTCAAGGCATATGTATGTCATGTACAAACTAAAATATACATACATATCCTAAACATAATGAGTCCACAAAAGTATATGCATGAAGGCACGTGGCTCAAGAATGTATATGTATAAATGATAGTTTGGACAAGATGGACATATACATGAAGTTAAAACAATACATGTAAAATAGTGAATACAAGTCAAATGTACGAATCATCAAAACTAGACTATACTAGTACATCAAGTGAATACAAATGAGCGTTTCAAGCACAACATATATAAAGGTCTATTTGTAGCTCACTAGTTGTTCAAGTATAAATCCTAGTCTTAATGAAAACTATCATTCAAGCAAGTAGTCAACACATGAAGCATGAAACGGGAATCATAAACCAACATGATAATCAAAACATGAACTATCAAAACAAGAATCATGATATGTATAATAGTCTATAAACATCAAAACATGTGGCAAAACACATCACCATTGTTTAGCTATTTCAACACATGTTAATTATCAAAACATGAATCATTAAAACAAAAATCATACAATCATAATCATCCAAATGGTCATAATGCATATGCATGTGCATTAGATCTAGGGCATACATGTTAGTTTTAACAAGGTGAGAACACAAAATATAGATCCATATAAAACATGGGTGCTCAAGTAACTAAACATGTATAACACTAATCTAATTAACATAACATAAGCATAATGAACAATGAAACAAGACATGCTATGAATAGTAGAACATGAAAAGCATGCAAATAAAAATAGGAGTTAGAGAATGATACCAAAACCGATGAAGGTGCATCTCTAGTTCTCCAAACACGGTGGTCCTCCCACCAAATCTCCTTGAGAGTGAAGCATCCAAATGGTTCTCTTTAAAGCTTAGAACGCATCCACCTCAAGGCACCAATACTCTCACGTGATGTGAGAGCTCCCACCTACATCAAAAGTCAAAGAGGTGGTTTTTGGTACCCATTTTCTTTTGGGTCCACGGGGGTTAGTATCCTTTCTAACCCAAACAAGATTAGTTGCTAAATTTTCATGATAAATGCGATCATAACAAAATCTAGCAAGATGGCCTTTTCGGCCACAATGTGTACATGTGTACACATGAGCATACGTGTGATGGTGGTGACCGTGGAAAGCACGTGTATGCCGTGTTGGGTGTGCATGCAAAGATGGACCTTGTTTCTTGCGAACCAAGGTCTCCAAACGTGAATGATTCAATGTGCATTGACTCAAGGTGGAGCCCAAACAATCTACACTTTCTTCAAAATATTTATATCATTTTCAATAGTGGAAGATAAAGTGGAGCATGCAATAGGTGTGTAAGAAGAAGAAGAAGCTATACTAGCTTGGCACACATGAGAATCAATTTTAATTTCAAATATTCATTTTTCTTTAAAACCAAATCCATTTCTGTAATTGAATCGATTTTATTTTTCAAAATAAGATTATCTTTAAAAGTAAAATCCAATTTTGAAGATAAAATCTCATTGTGCTTCACAACATCATCACAATCATTTTTGCTTTTCAAAACTTCATCTCATTAAGGGCAAGGTCTAGTTGAGATCTTAGTGAGTCACGTTCACTAGTGATCTCTTCCTTCTCTTGCAAAACCAATTCAAAATTAGAACACAAATCCTTTATTTATTTTTCAAAACAAGGTTGTCCTCTTTCAAAAGATTGTGTTTTTCCAAGAAATTCTCAAGCTTTTGAGCAAGTTCCAATTTAAGGATTGAACTTCTAAACATCCATAGCAATAGGAACTAGAGCTATCAACTAATTGAGTGTCCGATTGTACCTCAAGGGAGTTATTCCCTTGGACCATGAAGCAATGCTCTTCGGACTTTTCTTTCTTAGATCTCCTCATCTTGTTGATAATCCTTGGAAGCTCGGGAGACGTCAATAAGCTCCAAACTGCAAAAGCCGAGTCATAACGATCAAACACCGGTAAAAGATGTTCACTAAGAGATACTCTAAGTGCTCTAAGTGCTAATGCATTTGCCTTTTTATGCTTGCTACTATTAGGGAATGATTCTTGAGTAGAGGCTTGATAAACTAGATGACCTAGGCTTTTTAAATGTTTACTCATATTGGCCTTCCAAGCATCAAGTCTAATATGGTCAAACATAGGAGGTCTATCCATGAGTGCAACTATATGTGTGCAAATGAAAATGAAGATTAGCAAACCAAGATCTCACTCCTAGGTGGTTAAACCTAAATAGCAGGAGCACTAGCTCTGATACCAATTGAAAACTCACCTAGAGGGGGGGTGAATAGGTGATATGGCTAATCTATAAACTAAATGCGGAATTTAAAAACTTAATTGCAATACACTCAAGTGTGATCAACAAATGATGCACACACAACCAAGTCAAGCAAATATGAATGCACAATATAAATAGTTGCAAGGCACAAAGTAAGAGAGAGAGAGAGAGAGAGAGAGTCAATGGATCAAGAGCAAACAACAAGATGTGTTTCGAGGTTCGAGCACCTAGCTCTACATCCCCGCCTTCGACACACGAAGGATTTCTAATCCACTAGCTAGTCCACAAAGAACTCTCACAAGGAGTACCCAACTTCTCTCTTTACAACCACAACCTCCTCCTTGAGGCAAGCTCCAATCCAACAAACAATCACCTCACAACTTGAGGGATTAGCACAAAGCAAACACAAGGATCACCTCACAACTTGAGGGATACAACCCAAGGCACAAAGCCAAGCAAAGATTGGGTTTTTAACTTGGTGGTCTAATAAACAACCACAAATAATTTCTTTCTCCCACACAAAAATCCTATAGAAGAGATAGTAGATTTAGCTCGTGTTGAGAAAACCAATGAATGGAAATCAAAATCACAAAGAAAAATCCTTGGGAAAACTGAAATCAAGATATAGATGATGAATCAAAACTCTTTTCCCAAAAACCCTTTTCTTTGATTTTTCAAACCCTAGCAAAAACTCCAAATAGATTGTTCAATATGAGTTCAAAAACTTCTTTTAATTGCTATGAAAACACCAGAGAGTAGGGAAAAATTCGTAAAAAATTCTTAGAGAAAAACTCTTGCCAAAGGGGTATTTATAGGCAAATCTGGAAACTAGCCGTTGGCAGCAGTTTTTGCCAAAATAACCCTACCGGTCGACCGGTCCCGGTCGACCGCCCAATGGTCAAATTCTGACTGTTGCCAACTACCGGTCGACCGTCCCGGTCGACCCAAACAAACAGAGAGCTCTGCTCTCATCCCGGTCGACCCGGACGGTCGACAGTCCAGTGTCTGCCAAACGTGCACAGATCTGTGCACGTCGGTCGACCGACCCGGTCGACCGACTTCATGTAAAGTCGACTTGGTCAGAGAGCAAGTCGACTGATTGAAGTCTGGAACAGAAAACTGGATCAGAAAATCAGTTTAAAAATATTTTGAAAAATCTTTTAACACTCCTAAAAATCACCAAAAATAGTTTTATCATTTTGCATTGATATATAAACATGTAGTAAAAAGTTTAGCTCAAATATCAATCAATATGAACTATTTTTGTGTCTTATCATTTTTACTAAAAACCAAAAACTGTATTTTCTAAAACTTGGATTTTGAATAGAAAAAAAGTTTTGTCCAAAACTCTTCCAAATACAAAAACATGATATTTAAACACTTTGAAGCATGATGCATATGGATAGAAATCCAATATACATGAAACATATATATATCATAGTTTTTGTCTTTAATTCCAAAAATAAATTTTGTTAAAACACAAAACCTAAAACACATGAAATAGGTATATCAAAGTAAGTTTGTCTAAGAGTTGAAGCATGCATGTATATAGAACAAATCTAATATACATTAAACTATGTAAACTTGTTTTGATATAAAATCTATTCATGCAAACCAAGATCGGTTAAACCAAAAACCGAAAACCAAAACATGAAACGTGTGTGTTGTGAACTTGAGCATATCATACTATTCTAATCTTTACAATTTGGATCTAAACACAAAACTAAACTATGGTACCGATGTCTTCTTATAGAGCGCAATCTCCAAGCCGACTCGATCCAAACTCTTTGATCCACCGAGCAAGTGCTATATATGATCTTTGACGCTCGGGCTCTTGAATCAACATGTGAAAGATGTGTGGAAGCTTTCACCAACTAATAACTTGATTAATGATCTGAAACTAAATAACACAAGATTATTAGTACACATAACTACATGAGTTAATCATCATCAAAACTAGAGTGGAAGGCCTTTTTGGGCCAACAATGATGTCCCTTGCCACCTGTCTAATATCACCTCATGTCATGATACCACCTGACACCCGACGTGTTGCTACATGCCACTTGCTTCTTGTTATAACATGACTTATCACCCACCTCCAGACATATTAATACTTGACCTGTGATTATCACATTTACGGGAATATTATACTTGTTATCCTGTATTACACACAGTGACTTAAATCTTGTACTTGTTATCCTGTATTATATATACAGTGACCTGAATTTATAGTACTCATGTACTTCAGAATTCCTGATCATGTCTTGCACCTGCTATTCCCGTAAATTGATAATTACATAATAAATCATAAAAAGGAACAACTTGCATCGGGTCAGGGGAAACTTACGGCTATCAATATATGTTCGAGTTACAGTAGTACTAGTTATGTTGTGCAACTAAAACTTTTAGTCTGACCTGTGGCCTCCAACGACCGAGGGGAGTGCTGGCTCCCTCCTTCCTGGTACCATCTTGATAAGGGCATCCTATAAGACCCTCCTATACGCCTTGCGGCTGGTTCCGAGCACCAGCAACGGAACGTCCTGGACCGTGGTCCCAGGCATGCACGGGACCCACTGTAAACATTGTTCGTTGATACCCCCATTGGTTTCTAATAATAATCTTGCTTTACTCAGATGTGGATATATGTGTGCTGGGACGCTAGTTCACATATCTAGACATCTGGGTAAGATGAGTAATAATAATAGTAATAAAAGATGCCAACTATGTATCCATTGTATGTTTGCCGAGTTTGCTTTCATCGGATTTTACATCGGATTTCCGGTTTATGATCATTACTATGTTATAATTGCTTACATCCTGCTTTACCACTTGTGTTCTATTCCACCAGTCTCTTGCTCTTATCTTATCATGCCATGAGTATTCCCTGCTTGATATCAATTTCTGTATATCTACTTCCTCCCGCATGCTTGGGCTCACGACACGGTTTTCAATGCATGTTTATGATTTGGATTTATCGATACACGTGTGCTTATCTATGTCGCCACTTGGCATTCGTATCACCACTCGCCACGGAGTTCTGTCTGACTCCCCTGGATCCTCATGTCCAGGTCATGGAGCTTGAAGCGTATGGATTCTCCCAGTTGCAGATCAGAGTGGCGCAGCTGAAGCGTGGATCCCCAGCACACCGTTCAGAGCCCCATCCTTCCAGGACCCTTTACGTGTCTCTCGAGTTTTCCTTCTGTAAACTCATGAGCGCCCCTTGTACTGTTCATACGTGTATACTCTTTGTATTCTCGCATTTGCGCCTATCGGTGATGTAATATTCTTGTAATATTTGTCACATTTGGTGATAACTTTGTAATTGTACTCCTATGTTGGAATGTATAATGCACCATGTGCTTCCGTACTCTAATTCTTGCCTATACTAATGCTTAGCGTATATACGTGAGGGTATTTCTGACCTGCGTATATACGTCATAATAAAGTCTCCGTACCCGCGAGATCCGGGCGTTACAGCTCATCCTTTTGAAATTACTGCGTTCATTCTCTGAGTTATCCTCCTCTTCAGATGAAGATTTGGGTGGCTCAAAATTTGAATATCTTCACTTTCAGTATTTGCAGAAGATGAGATCTCCCCCTCCTTCCATTTGCCCTTGGACTTCTTGGAAGGAGTTTTAGCCTTCGGTTTTTTTCTTGAGCAATTGTGACATAATCTTATAAGGGTGTCTATATATTCTTGCTGAGCTTGAAACATATCGAGTTGTTCTCTTTGAACTCAGGCCTGCTCTTCGAATTGCCTGGCCATTTCCTCAGAAGTTCCCGCTTGTAAGCAAAGGCAGTTGTCTCTGAACTGGAATTCAAAGATTGGGATTCAATGATGGCGGAGTGCTCATCATTTATCTCAATTTTCCTAGCCAACATACTATAGTCGATTGGGGCAATCACTCCCATGCGGGTTCGAGTGTATGGGTAGACCCCTTTAAGTTCGACCAGAATATCCTTCAGACCTGGAGATCGATCAACATCTGACCCTTTTGAACTAACAGCCAGTAGTTTTCTTTTAGACTTGCTTGGTGTGTAACTCGGCCCCATCATGTTTGCAGTCACTTCTGGGTATTCGACGTCAAAGAATGACTTCATCTTCTGGGATCATCATCTCTTGACTGAGTTTAAAGCCGTTGACAACCGACTAAAAACCAAGGGCTTGATTATTTGAAAGTCGCAATGGCATTCATAAAGTACTGCTGAGATGAGTTGCTCGCAGTGACATTAAGGAGTGATTTGATGGACACTCCTTTTCTTTGTCAGGTAGTCCCTTGGTCCATCACAGGGATGTCTGCAGAAGTTGCCTCGAACTCCTGGGTTGAGGGCTTCTGGGCTTTATATGTCTTGAAGACATGTCGTCCTGAATGATTGGAGTTCATTTATGCATCATTTTCTATCACCCTGCTATGCTTTATCTGAATAAATATTGGATTTTTATTGCTTTTTTCTCTCTTTTTTTAGGTCCAATGTTGAATGGAGAAGAAGGCCCAACAATTATGATTTTTGAGGAATTAAAGATTAATTTAGAAGCCCACAAGAAGAAAGCCCAGGTCTGAACAGATCCAAAGCGTGTTCTCACTTTCTAGAAGATCCAGCTGGGGATACGAAATACAATAGAAAGGCACAAAAATCCGCTAGCGCAGCGGCCAAGATATGGCCGCGAAAACGCGGCACTTGCCGCAGAACCGCGGCAATCCTCTGGCCGTTAATTCAGCGTTTGATCTGGAGGCTGAGGTGGGATTTCCTATTCTCCTAAAGGCTATAAATAGACCCCTAGGGCCTCTGTAATCGGGGAGGAGAAAAAACATTATTTTTAGGGAAATTGTTAGGTTTTTCTAGGTTTTCTTTACTCTCTTATGTAATTTTCCTTTTCTCCTTCTAGAATCTAGAAAAGAGAGAGTGAGACTGAGCAATCTTTGTAATTGGAGAAGGTGACAACGCAATACAAGGATCAAGCTTTCAATCTTTCAATCTTTTCTTGTTCTAGTGCATTATTTTCTTTAAACTTTTACTGTCTTATATTTAATTTATACAATGAATTGTAGCTTGTTCTTTATTCCCATGTCCAGCTAATTCATTAACATGACTAACTAACTTTTAATTTTACTAACTATTAACTCTTGGGTGATTGCTAACTTATATGAATCATTGGATGCTTTATTCTTTTTAGTCTTGCAAATTACAAGTCTATCTTACCCCCAATGAAGATGAGTTACTTTCTATTCTTTGCAAATGCTATGTTCCCCCTCCATATGATTCATGTGAGCCTCACTTAGATCCTTGTCTTTAGAACAAGTGCCTTGATGGAACATGAAGATGGAGCACTTCACTATGCTAATGACTATATTACAAGTTTCTTATTTCATGCTCGCTTGATTATAACTTTGATGGACTAATGAATCTTGCATGTTTTCTTAGCATCCTTAAGAGTGACTATCCTTGTTCCATTGTTGAAAATCTATTTAGGGAGCCAATGATTCAAGGAGGCAACTAGCCTAGTGTAACGCCCCGATCCCGGCGGGTACGGAGACGTTACTGCAACGTATATACGCAGGTCAGAAATACCCTCACGTATATACGCTAAGCATCAGTACAGGCAAGAATCAGAGTACGGAAGTAAATGGTGCATTATACATTCCAACACATGAGTATAATTACAAAGTTATCACCAGAGGTGACAAATATTACAATAATATTACATCACTGATAGGCGCAAATGCGAGAATACAAAGGGATGTAAAAGAGTGAACAGTAAAAAGGCACTCACGAGTTTACAAAAGGAAAACTCGAGAGGCACACAGGGGCCTGGAAGAATAGAGCTCTGGGCGGTCTGCTGGAGATCCACGCTACCGCTGCGCCACTCTGATCAGCAACTGGGAGAATCCACACGCTCCAAGCTCCATGACCTGGACATGAGGATCCAGGGGAGTCAGATAGAACTCCCCAGGCGAGTGGTGGTACGAATGCCAAGTGGCGAGCATAGGTAAGCATGCAGGAGCAAGTAGATATAAAACAAGTGATATCAAGCAGGAACTACCCATAGTATGATAAGATAAGAGAAGGTAAAGAGATGAGAAGTAAAGTAGATAGGGCAACACCAGTTATCTCCTAAGCTAACATAAGACCGAGAAAACTGAATAAAACCGATTACTAGCAAATCCGATTGTACAGGTTTAGGCCACGGCTCCATGAGATTAGTACCTCGAAGGAATAATCCAAACAAGGAAACCCTCATCTATATACCTTTATCCCATGTTACCGTAATCCAAGCGCGTACAACCCGAGTTACAAAACAACACATCAAATTACATATTCACATTTTATTATAATTGGGGCCGTCTAAGTTGTAGGCTTCAGTATGCGTCCCATTCCACATACTTCCACTCACAACTTATAGAGCAAGTTATTTGGAAACTGATAAAGATCGATGAATCATGTTTCGGATGGGCCCCGTACATGCCCGGGACAACGGTTCAGGAGTATCCGGTGCTGAGCCGGAACGTACCGCTAGGTACCGGGACTTATTTACGCCCGAACAGGAATAGAGTATCGCAGATCCCATAGAAATAGGCCTAGGGCGTGTGCATACCCGGCAGGAATGAACAGGAGTAGGGGTGCCAGCACACCCCACGGAATCCCTGGTGGTCGCCAGGTGATCCCTCAAGTATGTGGCCACGCGCGGCTCGATAAGACCACCATAAACATGATTAATCAGGGCCCATCAGTTTCCCCCAACCGGGTGCAAGTTGTCTTATTTTACGGTTTATTAGATGATTATCAGATTCCGGGAATGAGCAAGAACAAGTCAGGAATATCAGGAAAACATGTATCTCAGGTGTACAGTTTGTACTGTAATGTATATCAAGTTTGTAAGCAAGATGTCAGGTCATCATTCCCGTTATCGTGATAATCATGAGAGTCAAGTATATCATGCTGGGTGTCAGGTGATAGCATGACAGGAGGATGATATTTGGCAGGCGACAAGTCATGTCAAGAGATTGATATTACTCCGGTGGCAAGTCATGTCATAACAAGGGGCCTTGCCAAGAAGTAGCATGTCTGGTAGTAACATATCATTTGACAAGTGAGATAGACTGGTGTGAGATATTAGCATGTGATTGAGTTTTTCCCTGCACACAAAATAAAGAATATTAGATTTAGAACAAGTTGTGCAAGGTTCTCAATTCGAATCCGCGGTAGCAGTGGCTATGCGGGTCGTGATCCTCAGGGAGGGACTAGCGATGGAAGCGTTTAAGTAAGATTCTCTAAAAATTATTTTCTTTTATTAACAATGGTATTTACACTGAGAAGGTAAAAGAAATTAGAAAGAAGTGGAGTTTGTCATCTAATCTGAAGAAACAGAAGAAAGGAAAAGACTATAAAATACATACCTACCTCTTCAGTCCTACTTACCTTTGATCCTTTTGCGACGACTTACTTTGTCTTCGAAGGCGTACAAGTATGGCGTATAGGATCGTCCGCCTTCGCGATCTACACTACAAAAAGAAAAGACTAGCAAGCGACGGCTTGTTCATCTCCATAGGCCATCAAGGGCTCTTCTTGGGCTAGGCAGTCTCGAAGCAATCGGATCTCACGGTTTGCAAGTCATTAGAGAGAATAACACAAGAATAGAAAATAAAAAGAGAATAAAACACGAATAACAAGAATATACATAACAAAGATAAACCTTTGAGTGGATTTCATTAACAATGGAAGAAAAGTAGGCTTACACCGCTGTCACCTCAGTACAAGCATGGACTCCTTCCTCCATGAAAGCTTCCTCCACTCTCAGTTACAAAAATTACAAAAAGAAAAACCTAACCTAAATTACAAGTTAGCCTAAAAATCCTAGATTTAGCTCTGTAGATTCTGTGTTCCCTTCTCTGTTGCTCTGCAGGGGTATTTATAGGAGCTGGAAGAAGTAGAGTCCCAGTACAACTCTGTCCTGCAACTTGTTATCATGTTGATCACCGAATATGCCTTATCTTAGTATTGAATTGGAAAGTTTGATCAACATAAGAGTTGTAGGTCTTCCAGTCTTCTTTCTGGAGCATCTTGAATCATCGAATTTGCATATCTGTAGCAAAAGTTATGATCTGAATACTAAAATGTGTACAGTCTGAATCCGAATTTTTTTTTTTTGAATTTTTATCTTTGCACTCTTCTCCTTTTCTCTTTTATCCTCATCCTGCAAGTATTTAGGGTTGAATAGAAGTCTATCCTTCCCTCTTCTTTGTATTTGCAACAATTGCCCTTTGTATTTGCACTTTTGACATTTGATATTAGCACTTTTGCACTTGGGCTTCAAACATGGGCTTTGGGCTCTTTTTAGGCTTTAATTCTTTCTTTTTATTATTTCGAGGCCTGCACATAATAAATTACAAAATATTAATAAATGTGCAGAATTAAATGAATAAATATGAAAATGTGATGGTAAATGTTATGATAAAAATGCACTTTTCACTACCAATCACACTCCCACACTTATCTTTTTGTTCGTCCTCGAGTAAAAACAAAGAAAAAGAAAAAGAAAAGAAAAATTAATCTAACCTAACTCACTTTCGTAGGAATCACGATTGCACTTAGCATGTGCAACAAGCCGTTAAACCTCTAGGTTACCCTAGAGGACGAGTGTTGTCTCGTGAGGGTTTTCAGCGGATTGCACCCACAAAATCCTTAAAAAGGAAAATATTTGAAATACTTTTGAAAAGACTAAGTAATCTATAAGTTTTTAGGATCCTCATTTTTATTCATTCTTAAACTTAGTCTTTATAAAGTAAATTGTTATCCATTTTAAGTAAGGGTCAAAATTGAATTTTTGTATAGTCTTTTTCGTTACCAAAAATCATATGCATCCTTATGAATTTTTACTAGGAATTCCTTAACTTGGACTCTCATGCCTCTTTATTATTATTATTTTTTTTATAACTCATCTAATTTTCTTTCGTGTAAGTATCAAGGCTTCTTGAGGCCCTCATACCTAACTAATTGACTATTAGATGTGTTAATATAATATATATATATATATATATATATTTTAACATGTATAACTCATCTAATTTTCTTTCGTGTAAGTATCAAGGCTTCTTGAGGCCCTCATACCTAACTAATTGACTATTAGATGTGTTAATATATATATTATATTTCTTAGTTTTCTTAGGCTTTCTAATTCACCCATGTAACGAACTTAAAGTCGGTGGCTCCCAAACCGGTCGGCTTTAGGGCACTGGGTGAGAAAACAGCCCGCGGACTTAAGGATTCGAGTGAACTAGGCCACAAAACTAAGGGCTTTATTTCATAAAATCACCTTTAGGCGTGAATACTTATGCTTCTTAAGGCACATGTATCCAGCTTAATCAGTGAATTTCTCTCTCTTTTTTTTTTTAGGGCACAAGAGTCTTTGTCTTAGAATCCTAGATATGCATTAGGTATGCACATTTTATTAAGGTAAAAATCAAGACTAATTACTTATTCAATTTCTCCTCCTATACCTAAAAATTAAACAATTTATTTATTTTGACCAAGTTTTTAGAAATCCTAATCATGATTTTCCTAATCCTTAAAACTAACTTAGATTTCTTTCAAAAATAAGTCAAAATATTTCCTTTTTATAACATTTTTTTTAAAAAAAAATTTTATTAGCAATTTTGTTAGTTTCTACCTATGTTAGTATGTTAGTAAAGCCCACCCCCACACTTATCTCATGCATTGTCCTCAATGTATGAATGTATGCATATATGCATGAAACAGAAGAAGGGAAGGCAGAAGTTACCTTAAGGTGGTGGTTCCGGTGGTGGGCTAATTGGGCCAAGCGTTGCTACCCAATCAAGATAACATAATGGTTGGTGGAACCCACCAGAAATTTCCCTTACATAACCCACTAAAATATATGTATAATCATTTTTAAGAATTTCCACCCCATCAAATTTCCAAATTTCATAATAAATTTCAGAGTTAATTGTGTCAACCTCCTTGTCCCAAAATGGAGTATGAAAAGATGGAATTATTGACTTGGACATTATAGGTGCGGGAACGAATACCGACTCAGGGAAGAAGCTCAAATCAAGTAAGGGCTCAGGAGTCGGGCTAAGTTCAGGAAGTGGGTCCAAATCAATAAGTTTAAGCTCAAGTCCACAATCATCTTCCCACAATGGCATGTGACTCAATGTTGGTGATTCAAGTTCAGGAATGATAGGTGTGGGAATCAAACTGACTCTAAAATATTACCTAATTCAGGTAACAGAACAGGAGTCAATAATGATTCAGGAATTTGAACTTGATCATAGATTTGAGAATCTAGGTCACATATCTCATTGGGTTCAACGTAATAAAAAGAACTTGCTAATTTATCCATAAGATTTTCAAGATTGTAAAATTGGTCAAGTTCAATATGATCATCTAAAATGGGTGATTCAATTTCATGATGAATTGGAACAGGATTCAATGTTGACTCAAGAAAAGTGAAATCAAGTTGAGACACTGGAGTCATTATTGAATCAGGAAATAAAATTGAATCATCGAGTGGAAGATCATGATCATATTCATGCTCAAGTTCTATTTCAGGAAAGGAAAAACTTGCCAAATTATCAAGAATTGGAGTTTCGGTAAGTTCAATTGATGGCACTGAAATAGAATCTTGTTGTCCAAAGCAACTTGGTTCGTCGGCTCTAAGCGAGTGGTCAGCGAAAGCAGAAATGGCCGAACTGTGAGAACGTAAAGATTGAACCATCATATCTATATCATGATCACGGGCTAATCTAGCCTGAGTCATGGCAGCAAGCATCCTTTCATAGTCGATAGATGCATCATGTTGTGATTGGACTTGAAAAGAGGAAGTGTAATCATGATGAAGATGTGAGTTGGTGGACTCACGTATTATCATGTCTGCGATAGATGGTAATTGTTGCTTGGACTCATGCATACTTATCATTTCCCCGATAGATGGTAATCTATTATGAATGGGGGGATCTGAGTATGAATCATTGAAAGAATGTGGACTAGATGGATATGAAGGACAATTTGGTTGAAAATTAGACTCGGGGGAATCGAAACCCATGAACTCCGTGACGAGTTGAAATTATTATGGAAATTATAGTCATAAGATGGAGGGTGTGGGTTATAGTCATTCGGATAAGACCATTCCGGCACACTAGGTTGATCAAAATTATGATATGCCGGGTTGGTGATATCCGAATAATAGTTAGGTGTGTAATATGGATTAAAATTGGAATTATTATTATATGCCATATCACACCAACACAAACAAAGAAAAAAAAAAGAAAACAAACAAATAAACAAACAAAAAAAAGAAAAATTCTAACCTAAGTTAGGGTAGACCTATGACCTAGACGACTCCTAACTGGTTAGACTGTCCACGGGAGGTAGGGTGCAGACTTTGACCACGAGTTAATCAGCCAGGTCAGGGCAAGAGTGGTGGAGGTTTTCCGTCAAAGACGTTCCTTAATTAAATAACCACCAATCTTCGGGCTTTCGGCCCTCAATCCCTTTCCTAGACACTGATTTGACAGGAGTCAACTTCCAGCACTGTTCCCCCTTAGGATAATCTCCTATTGAGTCCGAGATGTCCCTAGGGCCAACGTCTACTTAATTTTAATTAGGCTTGGGTTAGTGAGTGCTTGGAATCTGATTTTTGGGCCAAGGAAGGGTGATGAAATCCTCACCTTATCTTGTTAATGGGTTATACCCTTAGAATAAATTTGTGCAAGTGTACAAAATATGTAAATAAGATTCACTCAAAGCATGAAAATCAACCAAGAGATGAGTCCTATTCTACATGCAATGCGAACGTACCTTGCTCCAGCACTCTTCAACAGTAAAATAAAGGAATTGAAAAGACACGTGCCTAGGATGCAAATGTCTAATCAATTTTTATCTTTTACAACAAATATTTTATTGTTGAATTAATTAGCAGTATACAGGTTTATCACAGAACAAATTTTAACAGAGCAGAAAACGAATCTTGCACTTTTTAGCAACCTGCAAAAAGATACGTCAGTAGTTCACTACTATTGCCGCGGATCCGCGGCTATTGCCGCGTTTGCGCGGCAGATGAGTAGGCTCTGCTGCTCTGCCTTCTAGGGCAGAGGCACAGAGTTGCTATATGTCCACTTCTGCTGTTGTTTTTCTGTTCTCCAAACCTGCAAACAGAAAAGAATAAACGAATTAGTTAATAATTTTTTTTTAGAGATAAACTTACCGTCCCACCCCGGCAACGGCGCCAAAATTTTGATTGAGTTTTTTCCTGCACACAAAATAAAGAATATTAGATTTAGAACAAGTTGTGCAAGGTTCTCAATTCGAATCCGCGGTAGCAGTGGCTATGCGGGTCGTGATCCTCAGGGAGGGACTAGCGATGGAAGCGTTTAAGTAAGATTCTCTAAAAATTATTTTCTTTTATTAACAATGGTATTTACACTGAGAAGGTAAAAGAAATTAGAAAGAAGTGGAGTTTGTCATCTAATCTGAAGAAATAGAAGAAAGGAAAAAGACTATAAAATACATACCTACATCTTCAGTCCTACTTACCTTTGATCCTTTTGCGACGACTTACTTTGTCTTCGAAGGCGTACAAGTATGGCGTATAGGATCGTCCGCCTTCGCGATCTACACTACAAAAAGAAAAGACTAGCAAGCGACGGCTTGTTCATCTCCATAGGCCATCAAGGGCTCTTCTTGGGCTAGGCAGTCTCGAAGCAATCGGATCTCACGGTTTGCAAGTCATTAGAGAGAATAACACAAGAATAGAAAAATAAAAAGAGAATAAAACACGAATAACAAGAATAGACATAACAAAGACAAACCTTTGAGTGGATTTCATTAACAATGGAAGAAAAGTAGGCTTACACCGCTGTCACCTCAGTACAAGCATGGACTCCTTCCTCCATGAAAGCTTCCTCCACTCTCAGTTACAAAAATTACAAAAAGAAAAACCTAACCTAAATTACAAGTTAGCCTAAAAACCCTAGATTTAGCTCTGTAGATTCTATGTGCCCTTCTCTGTTGCTCTGCAGGGGTATTTATAGGAGCTAGAAGAAGTAGAGTCCCAGTACAACTCTGTCCTGCAACTTGTTATCATGTTGATCACTGAATATGTCTTATCTTCGTATTGAATTGGAAAGTTTGATCAACATAAGAGTTGTAGGTCTTCCCGTCTTCTTTCTGGAGCATCTTGAATCATCAGATTTTCATATCTGTATCAAAAGTTATGATCTGAATACTAAAATGTGTACAGTCTGAATCCGATTTTTTTTTTTGAATTTTTATCTTTGCACTCTTCTCCTTTTATCTTTTATCCTCATCCTGCAAGTATTTAGGGTTGAATAGAAGTCTATCCTTCCCTCTTCTTTGTATTTGTAACTTTTGCCCTTAGTATTTGTCACTTTTGACATTTGATATTTGCACTTTTGCACTTGGGCTTCAAACATGGGCTTTTGGGCTCTTTTTAGGCTTTAATTCTTTCTTTTTATTATTTCGAGGCCTGCATATAATAAATTACAAAATATTAATAAATGTACAGAATTAAATGAATAAATATGAAAATGTGATGGTAAATGTTATGATAAAAATGCACTTTTCACTACCAATCAGCATGCAATTGACAGGCAATAAGTAAAGCCTGTCAAGTGTTAACATATCAGGTAAATACATGGCATGAGATAGAGTAGTAGCTGAGCACAACCAAGCGGAGCTGAGCAAGCTGGAGGCACAGACAACAAACAGTATTTAACACTGGAGCGTCTGGCAAGGTTACCGGGACAACTCGGCTTAAAGTGCGAGTAGAAAATCCGGCAGCATCTCACCTAGACGAATCTAGTGGTAAAGTGTTGAACGCTGATCATGATGACCAGGCGGAGCTGAAGAACCTGACGGTCCCAATCACTTCCCTTTCGAGATATTGAGAGACCGGAGGCTGAAGGACGGAGAGACCTGACGGTCCCAATCACTTCTCTTTCGAGATAGTGAGAGACCGGAGGCTGAAGGGCGGAGAGACCTGACGGTCCCAATCACTTCTCTTTCGAGATAGTGAGAGACCGGAGGCTGAAGGGTCCGGAAGCCAAGAACGCTCGGGTTTAAGCGCACTCTCGGTGGCTACTAGCCATCCCAGGAGTGGGCAGAAACCCAGAGTCCAACGACCACGAAGGGTCGGCCACGCATGGTATAAAGCAGTAAAATACATCACAGGCATGGTATATATACAAGAATTAAACTATCCTAATACAAGCATTCGTCACAGAGCAATACATGTCCAGTCATTGGCACTCGGCCATACACAAATACAGGGACTCAGCCCAATACTAAATACATGAAAACATAGAATAAAATACATGTCGACCCGACGAAGCGGGGAAACCCAAATGGAGGCGAGAGCGAGGACACTCGCCTAAATCTTCGAAAAAGCTGGAAACTCCGAAATCCCGGGAACTCGCACACGCGCCATAAAATATAATATATATACATATACTTATAGAGAGAGAAAGGGAGGAGAGAGAGAAGAGAGATAGAGTCTAGAGAGAGAAAAATCTAGAGAGAGAAAGACAGATTTAGAGGAGGAAAATCTAGAGAGAAATAGGGAGTTAGAGAGAGACTAGAGAGAGAAAGAGATGATGAGAGAGAGAGAGAAGAGAGAGAGAATTCAGGAGAGAGAGAGGAATTAGGGGCTGCTCACGCAGCCCCCCCACACGAGGAGGGCCCACGGGGCCGTGGGCCCTGGGGGACCTGGCCGGCCCTCTGCCGGCTAGGGGCCTAGCCGGCGGCGGTCCTGACCGCCGGCGGCGCCAATAGGAAGGGAAGAGAGAGAGAGAGGTCAAGGGGAGAGAGAGAAAGTGAGAGAGAGGGAGAAAAGAAGGAGAGGGGGGCTGTTGCCCCCCCAGCCGCGCACAGGGGGCCCAGGGGCCCCCTGGCCGCTCACGGCCGCCGGCACGTCGCCGGCGGTGCCTAGACCTGGGGTGGCGCCGGCCACCCCAAAAGGGAAAGGGAAAAAGAAAGAAAAGAAAGAAAAGAAAAGAAAGAAGAAAAGGAAGAAGAAAAGGAAAAGAAAAAGAAAGGAAGAAGAAAAAGAAGGGAGGAGAAGAAGGGAGTTCGCCCGAGTTGGGGGCTCGCCAGCGGCGGTTGAGGTGCCGGTGGTGGTTGAGGTGGCCGGATCTTGGGGGAGGAAGAAAAAAGGAGGAAGGAAAAAGAAGAGAAAGAAAAGGAAAAAGAAAAGAAAAGGAAAGAAAAGAAAAAGAAAAGAGAGAGGGGAAGGAGATGGCCGGAGTGGTGGGGATCTCCTCGCCGGCGGTGGTGGCTGGAGGCGTCGGCGGTGGTGGCCGGTTGGGGGCGTCGGCCAAGGAAATGGGGAAGAAGAAGAAGGGAAAAGAGAAGAAGAGAAAGGAGAAGAAAGATAAGGGAGAAAGAAAAATAAAGAAAAAGAAAAAGAAAAGAAAAAAGAAAAGGAGGAAGGGATTGATGGGAAGGGGGGTGTGAGTGATGGGACCGACCCATGTGGAGGGGAGTGGGCTGGAGTTGGTGGAAGAAAAGAAAAGGAAAGAAAGAAAAGAAAAGATTGAAAAAATAATAATATTATAATATGGCCGCGAAATATCGACTGTTCCAGAAAAATCCCCAAAATACCCAGAGGTAGAAAACGTCATCCTGAGGAATAATATGAAATTGGTTTTCAGAAATAAAATCCCGTTTTCAAATTAAAAATCCGGAAGTCAACCGCCGATACCGGTCTACACCGGGTCGGCCGGATTTTGATAAATTCATAAAATCCTCAGAAAAAGTATTTAGATGGAAAATGTGATTTTTAGAAATTACAAGAAAGCCGTTTTTAGAAATTCAACTCCGTTTGTAAATTAAAAATCCGAGAATCGGTCAGCGGCACTGATCGACACCGGTTTTGAAGATTTTCAATTTAATTCAGGAAAATTTCAGAAAATCATAGAAAATCTAAAATATTGGAAAATAATGTTTAAAACTGAAATCGGTCAAATCTAAATACCAGAAAGACCAAATCGAGTAATACCCTTGAATCGGGTCCTCGGTTCAGACCAGAGCTGACTCCGAGTCCGTGAATCCTGATCCAAGACAAAACGATCATATAATTAATTCATAATACAAAACAAATACAGGGAGTAAATTGAAAAATACGATCGAAAAATCTGAATACGCAACTAAGTACGTATTCTGGGAGCGGGGTGTTACAATCCATCCACCTTAAAAAAAATTGCGTCCTCACAATTTCGATAAGGGGAAGATGAACACAAGAGGGACAAGGACAGGAATTATACCAATCAAGATATGAATCACTGCAGGTAGGGCTTCCCAAGTCGACTGAACAATAATCTGAATATAGACTTCTTCCGCACTTCCTGCCGCATAAATCTTTAAACTATGCTAAATAATACTGACCATAAATAAAGAAGACCGATAATTAAGAATTCTGAAGACCAGGCATCGATCACTCTGAAAGATATAGCCAAGAATATATAAGAGTCATAGAGAAATCCAAATACCAACTTCTGAAAGATAACCCAATCGTGGATCAATCCTGAGAATACCCGAGCACCATAGAGTTGACCGAAGAGATCATATAATAGCTTCATTCAAAACTAGCCACTACCTCTCTAGTATAGCCATATCTTAAGTTGGTATAAGGGCTACGAAAAACCAAAACAGTGGAAAGAAGGAAAGGATTAGGAATCAAAGGAAGGATGATCAAGAAAGAATAGATAACACTGTACTTGTAGTTGGACTGTATAACCAGGACTCATGCATTCCAGTTGCAAATTTCTTTACCATTAATTTGCCGTCTGGACGTACTGAGGATGTAGAGCCTAGGCTCTGATACCACCCTGTAACGCCCCGATCCCGGCGGGTACGGAGACGTTACTACAACGTATATACGCAGGTCAGAAATACCCTCACGTATATACGCTAAGCATCAGTACAGGCAAGAATCAGAGTACGGAAGCAAATGGTGCATTATACATTCCAACACATGAGTACAATTACAAAGTTATCACCAGAGGTGAAAAATATTACAATAATATTACATCACTGATAGGCGCAAATGCGAGAATACAAAGGGATGTACAAGAGTGAACAGTAAAAAGGCACTCACGAGTTTACAAAAGGAAAACTCGAGAGGCACACAGGGGGCCTGGAAGAATAGAGCTCTGGGCGGTCTGCTGGAGATCCACGCTACCGCTGCGCCACTCTGATCAGCAACTGGGAGAATCCACACGCTCCAAGCTCCATGACCTGGACATGAGGATCCAGGGGAGTCAGATAGAACTCCCCAGGCGAGTGGTGGTACGAATGCCAAGTGGCGAGCATAGGTAAGCATGCAGGAGCAAGTAGATATAAAACAAGTGATATCAAGCAGGAACTACCCATAGTATGATAAGATAAGAGAAGGTAAGAGATGAGAAGTAAAGTAGATAGGGCAACACCAGTTATCTCCTAAGTTAACATAAGACCGAGAAAACCGAATAAAACCGATTACGAGCAAATCCGATTGTACAGGTTTAGGCCACGGCTCCATGAGATTAGTACCTCGAAGGAATAATCCAAACAAGGAAACCCTCATCTATATACCTTTATCCCATGTTACCGTAATCCAAGCGTATACAACCCGAGTTACAAAACAACACATCAAATTACATATTCGCATTTTATTATAATTGGGGCCGTCTAAGTTGTAGGCTTCAGTATGCGCCCCATTCCACATACTTCCACTCACAACTTATAGAGCAAGTTATTTGGAAACTGATAAAGATCGATGAATCATGTTTCGGATGGGCCCCGTACATGCCCGAGATAACGGTTCAGGAGTATCCGGTGCTGAGCCGGAACGTACCGCTAGGTGCCGGAACGTACCGCTAGGTGCCGGGACTTATTTACGCCCGAACAGGAATAGAGTATCGCAGATCCCATAGAAATAGGCCTAGGGCGTGTGCATACCCGGCAGGAATGAACAGGAGTAGGGGTGCCAGCACACCCCACGGAATCCCTGGTGGCCGCCAGGTGATCCCTCAAGTATGTGGCCACGCGCGGCTCGATAAGACCACCATAAACATGATTAATCAGGGCCCATCAGTTTCCCCCAAACCGTGTGCAAGTTGTCTTATTTTACGGTTTATTAGATGATTATCAGATTCCAGGAATGAGCAAGAACATGTCAGGAATATCAGGAAAACATGTATCTCAGGTGTACAGTTTGTACTGTAATGTATATCAAGTTTGTAAGAAAGATGTCAGGTCATCATTCCCGTTATCGTGATAATCATGAGAGTCAAGTATATCATGCCGGGTGTCAGGTGATAGCATGACAGGAGGATGATATTTGGCAGGTGACAAGTCATGTCAAGAGATTGATATTAGTCCGGTGGCAAGTCATGTCATAACAAGGGGCCTTGCCAAGAAGTAGCATGTCTGGTAGTAACATATCATTTGACAAGTGAGATAGACTGGTGTGAGATATTAGCATGCAATTGACAGGCAATAAGTAAAGCCTGTCAAGTGTTAACATATCAGGTAAATACATGGCATGAGATAGAGTAGTAGCTGAGCACAACCAAGCGGAGCTGAGCAAGCTGGAGGCACAGACAGCAAACAGTATTTAACACTGGAGCGTCTGGCAAGGTTACCGGGACAACTCAGCTTAAAGTGCGAGTAGAAAATCCGGCAGCATCTCACCTAGACGAATCTAGTGGTAAAGTGCTGAACGCTGATCATGATGACCAGGCGGAGCTGAAGAACCTGACGGTCCCAATCACTTCCCTTTCGAGATAGTGAGAGACCAGAGACTGAAGGACGGAGAGACCTGACGGTCCCAATCACTTCTCTTTCGAGATAGTGAGAGACCAGAGGCTGAAGGGCGGAGAGACCTGACGGTCCCAATCACTTCTCTTTCGAGATAGTGAGAGACCGGAGGCTGAAGGGTCCGGAAGCCAAGAACGCTCGGGGTTTAAGCGCACTCTCGGTGGCTACTAGCCATCCCAGGAGTGGGCAGAAACCCAGAGTCCAATGACCACGAAAGGTCGACCACGCATGGTATAACGCAGTAAAATACATCACAGGCATGGTATATATACAAGAATTAAACTATCCTAATACAAGCATTCGTCACAGAGCAATACATGTCCAGTCATTGGCACTCAGCCATACACAATTACAAGGACTCAGCCCAATACAAAATACATGAAAACATGAAATAAAATACATGTCGACCCGACGAAGCGGGGAAACCCAAATGGAGGCGAGAGCGAGGACACTCGCCTAAATCTTCAGAAAAGCTGGAAACTCTGAAATCCCAGGAACTCGCACACGCGCCATAAAATATAATATATATACATATACTTTTAGGGAGAGAAAGGAAGGAGGAGAGAGAGAAGAGAGATAGAGTCTAGAGAGAGAAAAACCTAGAGAGAGAAAGAGAGATTTAGAGGAGGAAAATCTAGAGAGAGAAAGAGGGAGTGAGAGAGAGACTAGAGAGAGAAAGAGATGATGAGAGAGAGAGAAGAGAGAGAGAATTCAGGAGAGAGAGAGAGAGGAATTAGGGGCTGCTCACGCAGCCCCCCCACGCGAGGAGGGCCCACGGGGCCGTGGGCCCTGGGGGACCTGGCCGGCCCTCTGCCGGCCAGGGGCCTAGCCGGCGGCGGTCCTGGCCGCCGGCGGCGCCAACAGGAAGGGGAAGAGAGAGAGAGGTCAAGGGGGAGAGAGAGAAAGTGAGAGAGAGAGGGAGAAAAGAAGGAGAGGGGGGCTGTTGCCCCCCAAGCCGCGCACAGGGGGCCCAAGGGGCCCCCTGGCCGCTCACGGCCGCCGGCACGCCGCCGGCGGCGCCTAGACCTGGGGTGGCGCCGGCCACCACAAAAGGGAAAGGGAAAAAGAAAAAAAAGAAAGAAAAGAAAAGAAAGAAGAAAAGGAAGAAGAAAAGGAAAAGAAAACGAAAGGAAGAAGAAAAAGAAGGGAGGAGAAGAAGGGAGTTCGCCGGAGTTGGGGGGCTCGCCGGCGGCGGTTGAGGTGCCGGTGGTGGTTGAGGTGGCCAGATCTTGGGGGAGGAAGAAAAAGAAGGAAGGAAAAAGAAGAGAAAGAAAAGGAAAAAGAAAAGAAAAGGAAAGAAAAGAAAAAGAAAAAGAGAGGGGAAGGAGATGGCCGGAGTGGTGGGGATCTCCTCGCCGGCGGTGGTGGCCGGAGGCGCCGGCGGTGGTGGCCGGTTGGGGGCGTCGGCCAAGGAAATGGGGAAGAAGAAGAAGGGAAAGGAGAAGAAGAGAAAGGAGAAGAAAGATAAGGGAGAAAGAAAAATAAAGAAAAAGAAAAAGAAAAGAAAAAAGAAAAGGAGGAAGGGATTGATGGGAAGGGGGTGGTGAGTGATGGGACCGGCCCATGTTGAGGGGAGTGGGCTGGAGTTGGTGGAAGAAAAGAAAAGGAAAGAAAGAAAAGAAAAGATTGAAAAAATAATAATATTATAATATGGCCGCGAAATATCGACTGTTCCAGAAAAATCCCCAAAAATACCCAGAGGTAGAAAACGTCATCCTGAGGAATAATATGAAATCGGTTTTCAGAAATAAAATCCCATTTTCAAATTAAAAATCCGGAAGTCAACCGCCGATACCGGTCTTCACCGGGTCGGCCGGATTTTGATAAATTCATAAAATCCTCAGAAAAAGTATTTAGATGGGAAATGTGATTTTAAGAAATTACAAGAAAGCCATTTTTAGAAATTTAACTCCGTTTGTAAATTAAAAATCCGAGAATCGGTCAGCGGCACTGGTCGACACCGGTTTTAAAGATTTTCAATTTAATTCAGGAAAATTCCAGAAAATCTAAAATATTGGAAAATGATGTTTAAAACTGAAATTGGTCAAATCTAAATACCAGAAAGACCAAATTGAGTAATACCCTTGAATCGGGTCCTCGGTTCAGACAAGAGCTGACTCCGAGTCCGTGAATCCGGATCCAAGACAAAACGATCATATAATTAATTCATAATACAAAACAAATACAGGGAGTAAATCGAAAAATACAATCAAAAAATATGAATACGCAGCTAAGTACGTATTCTGGAAGCGGGGTGTTACACCTAGCCTAGATGAGAAACACCCTCGACATAGGACAATACAAGGACTTGGCAAAGCAAGACATACCATTGCCGATGAATCAATATGAGGCATGCATCACCCAATGAGAGTAGTAAGTTAGTAAATTAGAATGTTAGTTAGTCATGGCTTTTTTTCTATCATACTTACAAAACCCTCTTCTGAAAACTTTCTCTTTTCAAATATCTCCGTTTTTCTTCCATCTTTATTTTTGTTTCTTCCTTTCCTCTACAAAACCCACAAAGATTTTCCACTCATTTTCTACATCGTTTTGTTTTTCATTTCTTAAACAAAGAAGAACCTTCGTTTTTCTTCATGAAAATTTCAATATAAAAACCTTGAATGCTTCTATTGCTAACCCTCCCTATGGATACGACCCGTCCTAGCTTATGCTACGAATGGTGATTCAGAAGGAGTAAAGTAAACCTACATATACATTCGGAGTTTTTGATCATCGGTACACGGACATCAACGGTTTACTCTAAACCCTTTCTCAATACAATTAATCCTTCCAAACAAATTTTTGGCGCCATTGCCGGGGAGGGTAACGGTTTTTATTGAATTTTTGAAACTAAAACGAATTTTTTCTTTCTGTTGCAGGTTACAGGTTAGGGAAAATAGGAAAAAACGCTTGCAGTAACATATAAGTGGTCTTGGACCTCTATTCTAGAAAGCAGAGACCAAGTACCCTCTGGATTGCTGCGTTTCCTCGGCTCTGGTTGCGAATCCCCAGCAAAAAGGAGTTCACTACTGACTGGTTTTGTGCAGGGCTGCTTGCTTTGCAAAATTATAGTTTTCTGCAAACTTTATTTCTTATATGCCATCACCAGGAGCCTGCTAATAAACCAACAGTAAAACATTGGTGAAAAGTTTAAAAATTGATTAGACGTTTGCATTTTACGCACGTGTATTTTCAATTCATTTACTTTACTGTTGAAGAGTGCTGGAGCAAGGTACGTTCGCATTGCATTTAGAATAGGACTCATCTCTTGGTTGATTTACATCGCTTTGAGTGAATCTTGTTTGCATATCTTGTACACTTGCACAAATTGATCTTAAAGGCACTACCCAATAACAAGATAAGGTGGGGATTTAATCACCCTTCCTTGGCCCAAAAATCAGATTCCAAGCACTCATTATCCCAAGCTTTTTAATAAAAATTGATAGACGTTGGCCCTAAGGACATCCGGACTCGTTAAGAGATCAACTGAGGTTGGAAATTGTTTTTGATTCACACTCCAGTCAAATTAGCGTCTAAGGTTGGGGATTGAGGGGCGAAACCCCGAAGGCTGGTGGTTTGGCTCAATTAGGCCAGTCGCTTCTGCGCGGATACCTCCCACCAATCTTGCCCCCACCTAGCTGATTAGTTGTGGTCTGACTCGAGCAATAACCTTCTTCGGTTCATCGAACAGTTAGGAGTCGTCTAGGTTCAGATATCCTAGATAGCTTGTGATTGTTTTTCCTTTTTCTTGTTTGTTATTTTCCTTTTTCGCCTGATTGCTTGGTGAACGTTGTTGTAGGCTGTCTAAAAATTATTAAGACAAGTCGTCAAAAGCAGAGTCCCAAACTCCAGACGCAGGGCTAATCTCAGCCAGCACTGCAGCACCAAGGCGCGCAGGTCAAAACCCGCGTCTCAGCCAGCACTGCAGCACTAAGGCACGCAGGTCGAAACCCGCGTCTCAGCCAGCACTGCAGCACCAAGACGCGAGGATCAAAATCTGCGTCTCAGCCAGCACTGCAGCGCCAAGGCGCGAGGGTCGAAACCCGCGTCTCAGTTATAACTTCCCTCGTTATAGGGTCAATCACCACCCACATAATGAGGAAGTTAACCCCCATTGTGGAGTGTTTTTAGGGGGTACGTTCACCCCTGAAACCTCTATAAATAGCCCCGTTGCTATGGAAGGGTCGGTCAATTTTAGATCAGAGAATTCGGGGAGAAGAACTTGACTTGAGAGCTTCCACAGAGAAGGAAAGAGAGTCCAACTCTTCAAGTAACTTTCTGCGTACAAGTTAATCTTTGCCTATAATCTCTTTGAGATTTCTGGTCGACAGACCTGTGTTACTCCGTCTACCATCCGAAGAGAAGATCCCCAAAAGTTCCTGACGTTCACCCGGTCAACAGAAAACAAGACTCACTTTCCACCGCCACCTGAAGAACCCAGCATTAAATAAAGGGAAGATTCAAGACTTAATATCTTCCCTCCCTTGTAACCGGAGTATAAGTCCGTTGTAAACTTTCAATTGATTCAAGGAAATTTTACGCGAATTTTTCTCCCACCAAACAGTTGTCTGTAATTGTGCATTCAAGAGTGGTATCGGGACCCAATTTCAGCAAGACTTGTTAGGACTTCTACACTTGCACAAACACCATTTCCTGACACAATTCCAATCATGACTAACAATACTTCTGTCCGAGACAAGTTCTACCCCATTCGCACTTCACTTCCTTCATGCATTCTTTTACCCGAAGCAAATGGAAACAATTTTGAGTTTAAACCACGATTCATAAATACTCTCCCTAGATTTCATGGCCTAGAATCCGAGGACGCATATTCTTTATTCGTGAGTTTGAAGAAGTGTGTTTGATGATGAGAATTTTCCAACTGCGGGAAGACGCTGTTAGATTAAGGTTCATTCCCTTCGCGCTTAAGGATATAGCCAAGAAGTGGCTATACAATCTGCCTGCCAGTTCTATCTCGACATGGGATGAATTTGTCAAAGTCTTTCTTAAGAAATTCTATCCCATTCATAAAATGGCCCTCATCAGAAAAAACATAATGCAGTTTAAGCAGGAATCAAGTGAACCATTTTGGAAGTATTTTGAACGGTTTAAAGATTTACTAGCCCAATGTCCTCATCACGGCATAGAGAAGTGGCGACAGTGCCAAATTCTCTATGACGGACTAGATTACCAAACTAAGACACTCCTCGAGACTATGTGTCAAGGGGAATTTTTAAAGAAAGATGAGAACCAGGGTTGGGATCTCTTTGAAGCTTTAGCAGAAAAAACCATTCCGTGGGAGTCTTGCCCTGAGAAAACCAATCCGACCACTTCCAGGGCTGGTATGCATTCGATTGAATCCTCTATAGCTGCCGAGGCAAAGATAACTCAATTGATGAAAAGGCTAGAACTGCTCGAGGCTAGGAAACCAAATTCTGTGAATCAGGTCAACCCACCACCTATGATTAACCCGGGTTGTACCTACTGCCATGCTCTTAACCACCTGTTTGAGGAGTGTCCCATCTACCAAGCTCAAATGTACCCTGAGAATATGAATGCAGCATACACCAGACCTAACTACAATCCATACTCCAAACATACAACCCGGGATGGAGGAACCATCCAAATCTCTCTTGGAGTCAGTCTGGTCATGAGCAACCAAGACCATCATTTCTACACCAATATCCTGCTCAGTCTCATCAACCTAGTTTCCACCAGAGTCCACCAAATTTTTAAACAAGCTTCCAACATAACTTCCAGCCCACATATCAGCAACAACAAACACAAAATCATCCTGATAAAAAATTGTTAGATTTGGAAAGAATGATTGAAACCTTATCTAAAACCCAAGCCTCAATGATGAACACCCACAATCAGGCTATCAATAGGCTAGAGGTTCAGATAGGTCAACTGGCTAGCTCATTAAATGAAAGACAAAAGGGGACTTAGGTGCTAAATAACACCTAGGTTTTTTTTCATACACTCCCTTTCCGTTTTAAATAACCTAGGGTTGTAAATTCCTAGTTTTCACTTGGGCAATTTGGGGATTCCGTCCTTCTCAGCTCCTTATAAATATCCCCCATCCTGTGTTCTCTTCCTTACCCTAGTTTCAATCCCAGATCTGAAACGCACACAGCCAGCGCCGCCCCCCAAATTTTTCTGAGCCCCTCTCTCCTCTATCCTGCCGCGTTTCCACGGCATCTGCCGCGCCTCCACAGCCATCTAGAAGAACCTGGGCCGCCGCCAAAGTTCTCTGCAGACGCAGCAGTCTGAAGCCCCCCGATCTACCATCTACACATCTGCTACCTGTTGGAACCTATTTCAATGAAGACGTTTGTGAAGATCAAATTCATTTGGAGCTCTAACTCATGAAGAATCAAGGGTCCTACATGATCAAGATGTGCCAAGGAGAGTTGATAGAGTGTGGGTTGTATATGTGGAATAGCATGTAAAAGCCTTGACACAAACACACACTTCATTATCCTGTTATTCGACTTGATGTCCAATATAGTCGACTAATCCCTTGAATAGTCGACTATACCAAAGCCCAAGTCGACTAATACTGTGTCAAAAACAGACCCAACTCTCTGTTTGTTCTCTGACATCAGACTTAGTCGACTAATCCAAGTCCCCTAGTCGACTAATCCCTGGTCAAGTCGACTATCAAGTAGTTGCAGTCGACTTGAAGTAGTTATTCTGAAACTGTTCTTCCAACGGCTACTGACCTAGTCGACTAATAGCTAAACCTAGTCGACTAATAGAAGGAATTTTGCCTAGGTTAGTCGACTAACTCAAAAAGCAAGTCGACTAATAGGCAGTTCTGACTGCTGGACAGTTTTCGTTATCTGGTCTTTTGTGCAACGAATTCCAACGTTCCTTTGATTCAAATTGCACCAATAACTTTCTAACTAACCCTAGTCTTCAGCTATAAATAGGGAAGTTATACCAAAGGCCAATTACCAAGAGTTTTTATCAGTTTTCCAAAGCCAAAAATCTGCAAACCTGAAAACTGTTTTTCCCACTTCAGTTCTTCACCAAAAGACATTTCCATTGTGAAGATTCTCTGAAGTTTTTGTTTCCTATACTGTACCTTGTCCACATACACATTCAGTATCAAGGCTATAGGAAAAGAGTTGTAATTCTCAAAGTGTTCATTGTACACAGGAGGCTTCTTGGTTGAAGAGGCAAGTTGTACAAGGTGACCATTGTACACGGGAGGCTTCTTGGTTGTAGAGGCAGTTGTACAAAGGTAAAAAGTGTTCTCTTGGTGGAAGAGAAGGTGTATAGATTTGGCGAAGGGGATTCGACAAGTGGTGTACATGTTGTATTGATTTTGGGTGGCAAGATCAAGGTTAAAGGAAAATCTCAAGCGGGTGGCTTGGGGACTGGATGTAGGTCACATGGACCGAACCAGGATAAATCTCTTTGTTTGCGTTTGTCAATTTCTGAGATTTGTTTTCCTTTACATGCAAGTTATTTATTTTGTTTATTTACTTAACGCTAATCCTTCTAGTTTTAGATTTGTGTTGACTTGAGTTATTTCAGATCTATAGTTGCCTACAAGAGATAATTCCGCAATTAGTCCTTATCTCAACGATCCTACATTTGGTATCAGAGCGAGGGTCATCAACCGGCATCTACATTCCTACTTCATCACCGGAGTACACGCTCTGATCCTACATTTGATATCAGGGCGGATACAAGTCAACAACAAAGATGGCAACGGAGTTTCCCTCATCCCAATTCAAAGAAGGACATTCTACACAACGTCCACCGCTGTTTGACGGAACCAACTACAACTATTGGAAATGTAGAATGAAGATATACTTGCAGTCACTCAACTACGACCTTTGGAACATCGTAGAAGCATCGTACACCAAGCCCATAACCAACTACAACGCTTGGAGTGAAGATCAAAAGAAGAACGCGAACCTTGATGCAAAAGCGATGAATGCTCTATTCTGTGCCCTTACCAAAGAAGAGTTCAACTGTGTTTCAACAGCGACTTCTGCACATCAAATATGGCATACTCTTCAGGTAACACACGAAGGCACAAATAAAGTTAAGGAATCTAAAATATCTGTTCTTGTCCACAGGTTTGAGTTATTCAAAATGGAGGAGAATGAAACCATATCCGAGATGGTTACAAGATTCACCGACATCACCAATACTCTTGCATCCCTTGGAAAGGACTACACCCAAGTCGAAAGAGTTCGAAAGATCCTTCGTGCACTCACACCAGAATGGGAGAAGAAGACAACCGCCATTGAAGAGGCGAATGATCTCTCAACTATGACATTAGAAAACCTAATCGGTAATCTAATGGCATATGAAGTGCAGTTAGAAGAAGAAAGAAAGACCAAGAGAGACAACACTGCTCAAAGAAGAAAGAACTTGCCTTCCATGCATCTTCTGACACGGACAATGATGACGAAGAGGAGATGGCAATGCTCTCAAAGAAGTTCAGAAAATTTCTTAAGAAAGGTAAATTCAAGTGTTTTAATTGTGATAAACCAGGACATATGAAGATGGATTGCCCTTTGCTCAAGAAGAAAGATAAGTACAAGAGTAAGAAGTTCAGAAAGAAGAAGAACTACGAAGCATGTTCTGAATATAGTGATTCCTCATCTTCTGATGAAGAAGAATCCACTGAACATGTTAACTTATGTTACATGGCCATAGAAGATGAAGAGGTATCGTTTTCTGAACTCTCTGATGCATTTAATGAGTTATTTATGAATCTAAAAAATGAAAAACTGAAAAACAGATTTTTGTTAAAAGAAAATGAGAAACTTTTATAGGAAAATTCTGTTTATGCATTACAATGTTCTTCTATAAATTCTCAACAAGATGAAACTGAAAATGTCATATCATTCTTGAAAACTGAAAATGAGAAGTTTATAAAAGAAAATATTTTTCTAAAATGGAAACTAAGTCTTTGAATGATAGAATTTCTATATTAGATAAAGACATGTTAGTTTTCAAAAAGAAATATGAAGATCTTATGCAAAATGTGACTAAGTTTAATAAAGGAAAAGAAAAATTAAATGATCTATTATCTTTTCAGAATTTGTCACATGATAATCATGGTATTGGTTTTATTGCAAAATCTTCATGTTATAATCATCAATATAGTTATTTTGTAAAAAGTAAGACTAAGAAAAGTAAGTTTATATGGATTCTAAAGAACTTAAATGTTTATGATAAAAATACATATATTGCTTCATACATGCATGATATATGTGATTCTTGCAATTATGTATATACTAACAGGTGGAAACCAAATTCTAAATGGATTTGGAGTCCTAAAGGTTAGATATGAACTTTTATATTTGGTACCAACTAACGTTTATCTTGCAGGTACCATATAAAAATTTGATAAAGATCAACTATGTATATATGTACTAATATATTTGTTGCAGGGGGAGAACAAAATATTTCTCTATCTGTTATAACCCATTTCTGCAGGGGGAGGAAAAGATAACATATTTTCTGCAGGGGGAGGACTTGTGCACACAAAGCGTCGTCATCAAAAGGGGGAGAATGTTGGAACCTATTTCAATGAAGACGTTTGTGAAGATCAAATTCATTTGGAGCTCTAACTCATGAAGAATCAAGAGTCCTACATGATCAAGATGTGCCAAGGAGAGTTGATAGAGTGTGGGTTGTATATGTGGAATAGCATGTAAAAGCCTTGACACAAACACACACTTCATTATCCCGTTAGTCGACTTGATGTCCAATATAGTCGACTAATCCCTTGAATAGTCGACTATACCAAAGCCCAAGTCGACTAATACTGTGTCAAAAACAGACCCAACTCTCTGTTTGTTCTCTGACATCAGACTTAGTCGACTAATCCAAGTCCCCTAGTCGACTAATCCTTGGTCAAGTCGACTATCAAGTAGTTGCAGTCGACTTAAAGTAGTTATTCTGAAACTGTTCTTCCAACGGCCACTGACCTAGTCGACTTATAGCTAAACCTAGTCGACTAATAGAAAGAATTTTGCCTAGGTTAGTCGACTAACTCAAAAAGCAAGTCGACTAATAGGCAGTTCTGACTGCTGGACAGTTTTCGTTATCTGGTCTTTTGTGTAACGAATTCCAACGTTCCTTTGATTCAAATTGCATCAATAACTTCCTAACTAACCCTAGTCTTCAGCTATAAATAGGGAAGTTATACCAAAGGCCAATTACCAAGAGTTTTTATCAGTTTTCCAAAGCTAAAAATCTGCAAACCTGAAAACTGTTTTTCTCACTTTAGTTCTTCACCAAAAGACATTTCCATTGTGAAGATTCTCTGAAGTTTTTGTTTCCTATACTGTACCTTGTCCACATACACATTCAGTATCAAGACTATAGGAAAAGAGTTATAATTCTCAAAGTGTTCATTGTACACGGGAGGCTTCTTGGTTGAAGAGGCAAGTTGTACAAGGTGACCATTGTACACGGGAGGCTTCTTGGTTGTAGAGGCAGTTGTACAAAGATAAAAAGTGTTCTCTTGGTGGAAGAGAAGGTGTACAGATTTGGCGAAGGGGATTCGACAAGTGGTGTACATGTTGTATTGATTTTGGGTGGCAAGATCAAGGTTAAAGGAAAATCTCAAGCGGGTGGCTTGGGGACTGGATGTAGGTCACAAGGACCGAACCAGGATAAATCTCTTTGTTTGCGTTTGTCAATTTCTGAGATTTGTTTTCCTTTACATGCAAGTTATTTATTTTGTTTATTTACTTAACGCTAATCCTTCTAGTTTTAGATTTGTGTTGACTTGAGTTATTTCAGATCTATAGTTGCCTACAAGAGATAATTCCGCAATTAGTCCTTATCTCAACGATCCTACACTACCATCACTGATTGCTCTCTGCAATCTCGTTTAAGTTTTCCCCCTACGTAGTCCGGGGGAGGTTTGCGTATCCCTTCTCGTTGCTTCATATTATTCATCATGGCACCGTCTATTCTCACTGAAAATGATTTTGCTAGAATTCTTAGCGATGTTAACAGTTATGGTCATATATTTTTAGATCGTATTCGTGCATGGGATTGGTATAGATTAGTTTATGATAACTCAGATCACGAATCTTACTATTGTCCTGAGCTTGTCAAACTTTTCTACAATTCTATAGATCCAGCATCTATCAATTTTGACACATACCAGATCTTAGTGCACATGCCCACTGGGGATATTATTATCACGCTTCCTCTGCTAGAGGAACTCACACATGTCCCTTGCAACCCACATCATAGCGACCCCCTACCTTTAATCGATTACATGACTGTCATGGGGGCTCGCTGTACGGAACAAGATAGGGGGCTCAAAGCCAGTACTACATTTAGAAACGTACATTGCGTTGGTCGCTGGATTCAACGCAACATTTTAGGGGTTGACCACACGATCTCCTTTAACAGGCCGGTGCTGCAGATTATACACGACCTGATGACTCGGCAGTACACTATCTGTATTAACAAGATCATCTTTCATAGTATCATCACCAACTCCTCCCGCACACGCGGTGCAAAGTACTCGCACCCAATTTTGATCACTCGTCTGTGTAGGACTTTCTTACCAGATGCAGTTTTTGACTCTTATGATAGGGTGTTCGTTGCACAAGAGAGGACGACTAGCGCTTACAATAGTTGTCTTCATGCGGTCAGACTCCTAGTGTCCAGTCCAAAGATGTCCTTGGGGAGTCCTCTTCGGAGGAACTTTTAGAGGAGGAGGATGAGCCGGCCTTTTGGCAACAGGACCCCCCAGCTGATTCACGCGCCTTCATGTCTATCATTTAGCGAGGCATGAAGAAAATATTTTGGGGGCAGATTAGACTACACAAACAGGTTGAGGAGCAGACATCTCGCCTAGACCGCATTAAGGAGGGTCTGCGGCGATCACAGTCGGCCGAACCTAGCACCACCACTGGTCCAAGCCGAAGGCGGGGTTGACACCTTTTCTTTACCTATTTCATGCGTATATTTTCTTGCATACATTGAGGACAATGCATGGGATAGGTATGGGGGGGTGGATACTAACATAGGATTTTTCTAGACTTTTTCTTTTAGATTTCTAGGTTTCTCTTTTCTTATATATATAAAAAAAATGATCTTTCTTTTAGATTTCTAGGTTTCTCTTTTCTTACTAACATAGGATTTTTCTTGACTTTTTCTTTTAGATTTTTAGGTTTCTCTTTTCTTATATATATAAAAAAAATAAAAATATTTTGATCCATTTTTTGAAAAGAATTAACTTGATCTTAGGTATTAAGGAAATTCTAAGCTAAGATTTCTTAATATAAGTCGAAATAAGAAGTTTTGTTGGATCTTTAGGTTAAGAAAGAAAAGAATAGAAAAGATAGCTAGATTTTGAATTTTTTTCTAAGCACTATATACATTTGCATGTTGAGGGATTAATCAAGGATTTAGTGACTTTGTTTACATAAATATATAAAAATTAAAAAAATTCATAAATAAAACTTGATCACTAATTAAGCTAGTTGGTTGTGCCTTAAGAAGCATAACCAGTCACGCGTAAACGTGGTTGAGTCCTTAGCATTCGTGGCCTAGTTTACTCGAGACCTTGAATCTTAGGGATGTACCTTCATATGGTACCCTAAGACCATCTGGTCTGGGAGTCATCGGTAAAAGGCTAGCTACATGGGTAAATTAGAAAGCCTAATGAAGCTAAGAGAATGTAAATATATATTAAAAAAAATATTTATTATATATGTGAACAAATGAACTAAAGTCTAAGAAAAACTCCTCATACATATGTATATATGTTAGGCCTGATACAAATTCCAGTTTTCTCTCTATTCTTAGAAACTTAATCTAAGTTGAAAACAAGATCTCGAATGGAAACTTATAAAAAGAAGGAAAAGTTTAGAGTAACCCAAAACCGATAGATCACCGAAATTCTTGAAGAAAATGGATCAAATAAAATATTTCTCTTTTCTTTTTCACTAACATTTTCTTTTTCTTTGGGATTTTGCGGGTGCAATCCGCTGAAAACCCTCAGGAGACAACACTCCTCCTCTAGGGTAACTTAGAGGTTTAACGGCTTGTTGTACGAGCTCAGTGCAATCGTGTCACCTACGAAAGTGGTGTAATAATTTAGTTAGGATTTTTCTCTTTGCTTATTTTGCTTAGGGACGAGCAAAAGCTAGGTATGGGGGTGTGATTGGAGTCCATTTATGCATCATTTACTATCACCATGCTATGCTTTATCTGAATAAATATTAGATTTTTATTGCTTTTTCTCTCTTTTTTCAGGTCCAATGTTTAATGGAGAAGAAGGCCCAACAATTATGATTTTTGAGGAATTAAAGAGTAATTTAGAAGCCCACAAGAAGAAAGCCCAGGTCTGAACAGATCCAAAGCGTATTCTCACTTTCTAGAAAATCCAGCTGGGGATACGACATACAACAGAAAGGCACAAAAATCCGCTAGCGCAGCGGCCAAGATACGGCCGCGGAAACGCGGTACTTGCCGCGGAAACGCGGCACTTGCCGCGGAACCGCGGCAATCCTCTGGCCGTTAATTCAACGTTTGATCCGGAAGCTGAGGTAGGATGGCCTATTCTCCTGAAGGCTATAAATAGACCCCTAGGGCCTCTGTAATTGGGGAGGAGAAAAAGCATTACTTTTAGGGAAATTGTTAGGGTTTCTTTAGGTTTTCTTTAGTCTCTTATGTAATTTTCCTTTTCTCCTTCTAGAATCCAGAAAAAAGAGAGTGAGACTGAGCAATCTTTGTAATTGGAGAAGGTGACAATGCAATACAAGGATCAAGCTTTCAATCTTCCAATCTTTTCTTTTTCTAGTGCATTATTTTCTTTAAACTTTTACTTTCTTATATTTAATTTCTACAATGAATTGTTGCTTGTTCTTTATTCCCATGTCTAGCTAATTCATTAACATGACTAACTAACTTTTAATTTTACTAACTACTAACTCTTGGGTGATTGCTAACTTATATGAATCATCGGATGCTTTATTCTTTTTAATCTTGCAAATTACAAGTCTATCTTACCCCAATGAAGACGAGTTACTTTTTATTCTTTACAAATGCTATGTTCCCCCTCCATATGATTTATGTGAGCCTCACTTAGAGCCTTATCTTTAGAACAAGTGCCTTGATGGAACATGAAGATGGAGCACTTCACTATGCTAATGACTATATTACAAGTTTCTTATTTCATGCTCGCTTGATTATAGCTTTGATGGACTAATGAATCTTGCATGTTTTCTTAGCATCCTTAAGAGTGACTATCCTTATACCATTGTTCAAAATCTGTTTAGGGAGCCAATGATTCAAGGAGGCAACTAGCCTAGCCTAGATGAGAAACACTCTCGACATGGGACAATACAAGGACTTGGCAAAGCAAGACATACCATTGCCGATGAATCAATATGAGGCATGCATCACCCAATGAGAGTAGTAAGTTAATAAATTAGAATGTTAGTTAGTCATGGCTTTTCTTTCTATCATACTTAAAAAAACCCTCTTCTGAAAACTTTCTCTTTTCAAATATCTCTGTTTTTCTTCCATCTTTATTTTCGTTTCTTCCTTTCCTCTACAAAACCCACAAAGATTTTCCACTCACTTTCTACATCGTTTTGTTTTTCATTTCTTAAACAAAGAAGAACCTTCGTTTTTCTTCACGACAATTTCAATATAAAAACCTTGAATGCTTCTATTGCTAACCCTCCCTGTGGATACGACCCGTCCTAGCTTATGCTACGAACAGTGATTCGGTAGGAGTAAAGTAAACCTACATATACATTCTGAGTTTTTGATCATCGGTACAAGGACATCAACGGTTTACTCTAAACCCTTTCTCAATACAATTAATCCTTTCGAACACTGAACGTGGGTCTCGCGTTGCTTTGCTGAAATGCGGACCTTACGTGGTGTTGCAATACGGGCCTCGCGTTGTTTTGAAATGCGGTCTTCGCGTTTAGAATTAAAACACGGATATCATACTCTGAAACAGGAAGAACACGGGTCCCACATTTTGAAGTAGAAATGTGAGCATCCGATGTTGGCTGAGTTGGCCTCAGAACGCGAGTCTCGCATTTAGGATCAGAAACCCGGGAGTCACATTCTAAAATTGACAGAATGCGGGTCTCACATTGGGGGGTAACCAGAATGCGGGTCTTGCGTTGAACGTGGATCTCGCGTTGCCTGAGAGGAACGCGGGTATGAACCTTGCATTCTGAATCTACAAAATAAATTGCTTCTACATAATCTTAGATTTGTTGTCGCGCGACGCCTTCATCGATGTTCAGCATTTCGGTTGAGCCACATAAGTTGTCAAGAATCCTTGACAACCTGGAATTGTAGAGTTCAAAGAGAAGAGCGATGGCGGGATTGATCTTCACCACCACTTCGGTCATGTGCCGGCGCATTAGCCCGCGGGTCCACTGAAGGCCGTTGACACGAGCTGCACGGGCTGCATGAGGGGTTTTTAGAACCTCTTTAGAAGTGGCACCGCTTGCGTTGTGAACAATGGTCCGAGCCACTTTAGAAGTAATCTTCGAAGAGATTCGAAAGCGAGTCTCAAAAAAAACTTTGCGGTATTGCCGCATTGCCTTGGGGCTGGCAAAATCGGAGGAAAGAAATTTTTAAACTTTTCTTGATCGAATTCAATGACAAGGGATTCTACCATCTTCCCAAGAAGTTAGATATCAGTTTGTGCTATGGCGTTCTCATTGGTAGAGAAAGCAGTTCCTAGCGGAGTCACCATCTTTTGTTTGATCGAAAAAGTGGTGCGGAGTAAAGTTTCTTTGAGTGGCTGAAAAATTACAATGGAATGATTCTGATTACAAAAGATGAGGGAATAACTGATTCTCCCCTTTGTTTAAGGCTGGGTTCTTCATGTGGCGATGGAGAGTGATTCTTATTCTCTGGCGACCGGCTGAATGTCAAGCTTCTCTTCAGTATGCTCTCCAAGATCAATCAGAAGAGAGCTCTGTTTTTAATACACTAAGTATTTAGAGTCCACTTATTACTCTTTTTCTCCTCTCTCTAAACTTTTGGACAAGTAAGAGAAAAGTAAGAAGCTTTTAGCTTAAGAATTCTCAGCTCTCAAACTTTAAGAGTTTCTCTTTTTCTTCTCTGCTCAAAGAGTCTTCTCTTCAAAAGTCCTCCATTTTGTCATAGCTCCTTAGGTTATTTATAAGGAGTCATATGGATATTATTGTCTCCTATAATCTCTCTATAATGGGGATTAACTCTCACATTATGTGGGGAGTTAATTGACCTAATAATGGGGGGTCAGTTATAATAGAAATGTGGGTCTCGCACAGGATGTGGACCTCGCGTTTGTATAGACGTAGGGATTAGACCCGCGTCTCAGTTAGAAAGCGGAGTTTCTCAGACCCACATTTGAGGTGTAATGCAGAGTTGCTCAGAACTGCTTTTGATGCAGAGTTATTCAAACTCGTGTTTGAAGTGAGATGTGGGGTTCTTAAGACCCGCGTTAGACGTGGAGTTCTTCAGAGTCGCGTGAAATGTCGAGTTACTCTGCCCCACATCTGAAGTCTCTGTCTTCCTTTGGACGAGATATCCGTGTTTTAGTTTGAAATGCAACCTAGCGTTTGAAATGAGGTTCATGTCTGATGACTTATCCTTAGTGATTTTTGGACATTCTACAATAGACAAGTAACCTCCTACACTATTACAATAATCCACCACACCAAATACAATCATTTCGCCAATACAAATAGAATCCACAGAATCACCAATACAAAGACAAAACCACAAACAAAACCATAGACAAAATTCTAAAAAATACAATAATCATCTGTCGAAACGGGAATACACATGACAAGTGAGAACACTCGCCTAAATCACAGAATATGCCGGGAAATCCGGAACTCCAAAATCAACGCGCGTGTGTGTTCAAATATATTAAATATAATATAGAAAGGAGAGAGAATTAATAAGAGAGAGTTAAAGGAGAGAGAATTAACAAGCGAGAGAGGAAAGGTTTAACAAGCCATGTGGCCGTGGCTTGGCTGGCCTACAGTAAATTAGCCATCGCCGGCCGCCAGGTGGTGCATTGTCCGCCGTCGGCCCAAGGGTGGTCGGCCAAGTCCCTGGGGGAAACAAGGAGAAAAGGATGTACGGGAGGTGATGATTATTTGGGTGGTGGAGATAAGAGGCCGTAAGGTAGTTGATGAGGCCAAGAAGCGTGCCAGAGAAGAGAGCGGCCGGCCACAGGTGGCCGCCGTGCTAGGAAGGGGAGAGAGAGGAAAAGAGAAATAGAGAAAGATTAAAGAGAGTGAGAGAGAATGAGAGTGAGACATAGAGAGAGAGATCTAAGAGTGAGAGGGGGAGTCATGCATCATCGGGGTGGATGGGGAGTCATCGGAGGGTCACCGACGCTGGGGAAGAGTTGGTGGCTGGTTGAAGGAGAGAGAGGGAGAGTGAGAGCAAATTGGAGAGTGAGAGAGAGAAAAGAGGTAAAGGGAAAATAAAATTGAGAAAGTGATTATGGGAGAGAGGGAGAGAATTTTTGAGAGAAATAGGGGAGATGAGTGCTTGCGTCGCCAGCCAGAGAGAATAGGTGGAAGAAAGAAAAAGAAAAGTAGAAGAAAAAGAAAAATAAGAAAGAAAAGAAAAGAAGGGAGAAGAGAGTGGAAGTTGGTGGAACGCTGTGGAAGAAAAAAGAATAATGAAAAGAAAAAAAGAAAAAGAAAGGAGAGAAACAAGAAAAGGAAAAAAAGAAAAGAAAAAAGGAAATTACTTGAGTCAAATTTCGAATTCAGGAAAAATAACAATATTATTTTATTTGGTAAAATCTTGACTAATTAAGAAAAAACTCCAAAAATTTTATAAAATAGAAAATATTACATTTAGGAACATGGTGAAATCAAATTCAAGAAATTCAACTCCGATTGCAAATTAAAAATCTTGAAATCAATTGGCGATACCGGTCGACACCGGTTTTGAAGATTTCACAAAATAATTCAGAAAAATTCTAGAAAATTATGAAAAATCAAAAATATTGAAAAATAGTATATGAAACTGAAAGTGATCAAATCTGACTACCAAAAAGATCAAATCGAGCAGTACACAGCGATTAGGTCCCTGGTTCAGAGTTGGACTGACTCTGAGTCCAGGAATCTGGATTCGTTACCAAATAATAATATAAATAATCACAATATAAAAATAAATAGAGAGAAATAGAAAAATATGAATGAAAATTTGAGACACGTATCTGAGTATGTATCCTAGGGACGGGGTTTTACATTATCTAGCTTTAATACTTTCATATTCATATAACATAAGTATTATCATAATCCCAAGTTCTATCTTAGAAGATATGGAGAGGAAAATACGGGATTTCAATTGGGGTTTGAACACTAGGAAGCACCTGTGGGGAGAAAATTAGGGGATAAAAAGGATTCATAGAGTTTTTTAAACTCAGTTGAAAAGCAGTATGCACATTTGGAGAAGAAGGCAACAGGGCCTACCAAGTAATCGACGGCCCAGTTGACCTATTTTTTGCACACTAACTTGTAAGGAGAAGATCATAGTATAAAAAAATTGATAGAGTATTTTAAACTCAGTTGAAAAGCAGAGAGGGAGCAGCACAGTCGACCGCCCAGTCGACTACAAGTGCACAAGCATGGAATTTGGAGAAGAAGGCAAAAGCAGTCGATTGCCCAGTTGATCGCCCTGTCAACCGACCCAAGGAGTCTACACAGAGGCATAGGATGAATTGGGTTAACAGTCGAGCACTCGGTCGACTACCACAGAAAGCCGGTCGACTGCCACATAAACCCAGTCAATTGCGCTTCGAATTTTGGCTATTCTGAGTTGCTTTCAGGTTTCTATTTTTGGAACCAGATTTTGGTCCGAATTTGATTTCCTTAAATTGGCTCTCTCCTTTGGCTATATAAGGAGGGTTTTTGTACTTTCATTTGTGTTGATTGATGGATCGATCAGAATTGGTTTTGAATCGATTGTTGGGAGTTCTAGGGTTAGTCTGTTTGTAAGATTTCTATGGCTAATTTGTGTAAATTCTCGATTTGGATCTCTGGAAAATTTTTCAACTCTTGTAACTCCATTGGTTTGAATAAGATATTCTCCTTCCTGCCCTGAGGACGTAGGCATATTGTCGAACCTTGTTAAATCATTTGGTTCTTGTTTACTCTTTTATATTTTGGTTTTGTCATATTGTTTGAGATTGACTTGGCATTTGTAATGCCGATCTCTGGTGATTGGCGAGAAGAGATTTCTCTAAAGGGCGCAACAAGAATCGATCCATTAATCGATTATTGGGAGTTCTAAGGTTAGTATGTTTGTGAGATTTCTATGACCGAGTGCGTTGTCTCTCTAGTTGAATCTTTGGATCAGCTTTGGAACCCTTGTAACTCTGTTGTTTGAATTAGATCATCTACCTTCTACCCCGAGGACGTAGGCAAGTTGTCAAACCTCATTTAATCGCTTGTTTCTTACCTTTCTATCTTTGGGTTTGTGTTCGTCATATTGTTTGTGATTGACTCAGCATTAGACCACTGATCTCTGGTGATTGGCATGTCGCTGATTGTTGTAATTCCTCCGAAGGGCTCAACAAGTGGTATCAAAGCTTCTCAGGTTTGGCGTGAGATCGTGTGTCAATTCCAAGAGCATCATGGTCTGTTCGGCGGAGATTATCTGTCGATCTCGGAGCGGCGTTGACACTGTTCGTCAAATCCATGTGTCAATCTCATAACATCATTTTGGATTACTCATCGGATCAGATTTGGTGGAGTAGATCACTTCAAAAACTCTTCTAAGGTTTTCACTTTGAGGTACATGTTCTATCTTATCTAGTTTGGATCTATTTTCATTTGGTTTTTCTTTTCATTTGGCTTTTTTCATTGTGTTTGGTGTCTTTTGGAGGAGATATGGTCAGAGTTAATTAGTCCATGGTGAAGACCGTGAACATCCACCAATCGAAGTGTGATGTGGTGAAGTTTGATGGCACAACAAAATAGAAAGCCAAGGGAGATATTGAAAAGTCCAGAATAGGTGGTCGTGAAGATTTGAAAAAAAGTCAGTGTGCTTACAGTAAAAAAAGTAAGACAATGAAAAATTGATTGTTCAAAACTCAAGACGAAGGAGTCAAAATTAGGGTCCTAAATCATAATGGCAGTTGGTAATGATTCTAACTCATCTGGTTATTCACTTTCTGTGACCCCTAATATTTGTTTTCAAAGGAATCTGAGAGGATTTTGGATACGGCGCTACCTATCACGTTTGTCCCAAACGAGAGTGCCTTGCTAGTTTTAAAAAACAAGATGGAGGCTTGGTGACGTTCGGCGATGGTCACGCATGCTAGATTAAAATGATAGGTACAGTTGGCATTAAGTTGTTTGATGGGATATAAGAAAGCTAAAGGATGTGAGATATGTACCTCAGTTGAAAATTTAGCGGACTTCAGTTGGAGCTTTAGAGGTGCAGAGCCTAAGTGGGACTCTTGAAGAAGGCATTCTCAAGTTGTCCAGTGGCTCATTTGTAGTTCCGAAGGGCATTCGACGCAATAACTTATACTACTTAAAGGGTCATGCAGTTACTGAAAATTTGGCAGTTTCAAAACATTTGGAAGACAACACTACCAGGATATAGCAGAAAAGGCTCGGACAAGTTGATTTGAATTCCTTGGAAGCATTTGCAAAGTAAGGATTATTGAAAGGTGCATCTACTTGCAATAGAAATTGGTGGACATAGTATTCTGGACAAGAAGATGAAGGTGAAGGTGAAATTTGACACCGCAACTCATTTCTCAGAAGGTCTTCTTGATGTGTTCACGTTGAAGTTTGGGGTCCTTCCAAGACTGCATCACTTGGAGGTCCTCGGTACTTTATCTCTTTTGTTGATAATTTATATAGGCATTGTTGGGTACTATGAGACAAAAATTTGAAGTCCAAAATATGTTGGCAAAGTGAAAGAATATGATGAAGAAACAGACTGGTAGGAAGATCAAGATGCTCTAAGTTGATCATGATGGGGAGTAAAATGATCAATTCCTCTAATTTGGTCAGAACATTAGTGTTGGTATTCACTTCACAATTAAAAAATATCGGGTGGCTGAGGATATGAACAGTTCCTTGCTGGAAAAGATTTGGTGTTTGTTGTCTAATGCATAAGACAAGTCATTTTGGGCTGAAGCTTTGGAATATGCTAGCCAACTCATGAATAAATCGACGTTAACTATGATAAGAGGTAAGACTCTGTTGGATATTTGGTCAGGAGGAGCTACTCAAGACTATAATTTACTACGAGTATTTGGATGTCCGGCCTATTTTAGTATCAAAGATGGCAAGTTAAAACTGCAAGCAAAAAAGTTTGTATTTTTAAGTGTCAAAAGGAATATGAAAGGCTACAAGTTATGTGACCCCAAAAATAAGAAGATTGTGTTGAGCAAACATGTCACGTTTGATGAGATTTCATTATTGAAGTCTACGATCTCTCAGCAGGTGGATGAAAAATCACCTAGGGGGTGAATAGATGATGATGCTAATCAAATGAAGAATGCAACAAGTTAAAGCAAATAATCCATATGGTCTACTCAAAGTAAAGAGTTGAAGCAAAATTTCCTATTAAGGGCTATAGAACATCTCTTTTAATTCCTCTAGATAAAGTTGAGGTGCATAATTGCATCCTTATTTAAGTGAGGAAAAACTGATAATCCAACAATCAATAACAATGTAGTAACACAAATGTAATATGATAGCAAAAATGAAAATAACAAGCATGAGCACAAGTAGAACAATGAAAATAGAAACAATAATAAAGGACAAAGCAACACAAATACAAGTCATTTATTTCAAGGTTCGAGCAACTTGCTCTATATTCCCTCCTTTACTGTGTGAAAGATTTTTACTATACACTAAGGATCACCAGAAAGACACCACAATTATAAGGTCTACACAAGACCCGGATTACACAACTCCAACTCTCAATCCTCTACATAAGAGGTAGCATCAATTGAGATTTGCAAGCTCTTGGCAACACAAAGGTCACAAAATCTTTCTTTATAACTTTTAGGATTTGAGTGGAGAAATGAAGCTCAAGAAGCTTTGTGAGAGAATTTATTAAGACGAAATCAGGTATATGGAACTTGAAGATTGAAAACTTGAAAAATAAAAACTTGTTTTTTCTTCAAAGCTTGATCTTAAAAACTTGTGTAAAAAATTATTACTCACAGTGATCCGTATATATAGGCAATAAGTAAACATCATTAGGGGTCAATATAGGGCTTAATCCATGTGATTAGACCCAAAAATAACAAAAACTGCCGTTGAGGAAAATCAAAAAATCAAACAGATTTGAAAAGTACCCATCATTGTAGCAGGGACAGAACATCGGTCGACCGGTCGGTCAACCCATAACTGGTCAAAACTAGCCGTTGCAGGCCATTGATCGTCTGGACGGTCAAAAAATACAGTAAGTCTTGACAAATCATCGGTAAACCGGTCGGTCGATTGGAGGGCCAAACAGAGATTCCCAGCCAATGGTATGATCGATCGGTTAATCGACCGACCCAAGTACATAGATACTCATGCATCAGTATGCATAATCTAACAATTGACCGGGCGATCGACCGGCCAAGCCCAAAAGTCATAATAAATTGCATTTTTGAAATTGAACATACTTTGGCAACATATGGGCTATTTGAAACATGCATATAACTGGTTATAAAAATATGAGAAAATATTGACATGTTTCAATAAACATTTTTGAAAAACACGTTTAAACACAAAAAAGCAAAGATTTGATTTTGAAATCTTGTATGTGTGTATTGATCTTCTTAAGCAATAATTCAATACCAAAACATTAATATTCTAAGATCTTACATAGAGTTACATAATCTTCAAGTCTTCATTAAGAAGGCTTCTCCAAAATCTACGCTTTTGATCGTCCGAACTCGAATTTCTTCCTTGAATCACTTCGATCACTTCAAACCTTCCTTATGAGGAAGAATAAGACATCTTCTAGACTCTTGAACTTTATAAGCGTATAGACACAGAACTTGATTAGTACCAAATAACTTCATGTGGTTTGTAATCATCAAAATAAAACTGGAGAGTGTACCCTTGGGCCAACAATCTCCCCTTTTTTATGATGACAAAACACATGAGTTATTTAAGCAAATGAAACAAAGAGCTTGAAAAGCTTCCCTTGAAATTATGTTTATCTATCAAGTTCAAACATTCATGACTAAAAGAGGTAGCAATAACGAGTAAGCCATATAAATGAATTTGGCAATGCAAAACATTATAGATAAACTAGCCAACCTCCTCAAAAAAATAAGATACCAATAATGTAAACATTAGAAACATTGCATACATCATGAGAATGAATAAGAGGTAATTTCATATAAATCTCAAAGAAATAAAACAACTCACTCAATATACTTCCCTCCCTTTTTCGTCATACATCAAAAAGTGCTACCAATTTTGAAAATCGAAATCCAGATTTTGAAAATCCATATTCTATGCATGAACTAAATGTAAGAAGAAATACCAATTGAAAAGAAAATATAAAATCCACATGATACGAGAAAACTCATAAAACTCAAAAAGCATCATGCATCCATCATACAAATATTCAATTTAATATAAATGAAGGAAAATCTATTATAGTCAGGAGGTTTAGTAAAAACATCGGCTAATTGAAAATTGATAGAAACATAGTCAATTTCAATATCCCCTTTCTCATAATGGTCTCTAAGAAAGTTATATCGGATTTCTATATGCTTGGTCTTACTATGTTGATTTGCATTCTTGGTCATATGAATGGTAGTAATATTATCACAAAATATTTTAATATAATCATAATGCAAATCATGAACAAGCAGATTATATTTCATCCAATAGACTTCTGCACAACAAGCCCAGCCGCAACTTACTCCGCCTTGGCACTTGAGAGGGCTGCGAAATTTTGTTTCTTGGAAGACCACAAAACTAGGCAATTTCCAAGAAGTTGACAAATTTCACTAGTGCTTTTCCTATCCACTATACAACCGGTATAGTCGGCATCCAAATAACTCTTCATGTGAAATTGTCTAGTCTTCGGATACCACAAGCCTATACGAATAGTGCCCTTAAGATATCTAATTAAGAATTTTACCGCAATCAAGTAAGACTCTTTAGAATATGATTGAAATCTAGCACAGAAGCAAACACTAAACATAATGTCCGGCCTAACCCTCAAGTAAAGCAAACTACCAGTTATATTATAATAGAGTTTAATGTCAACATCTTTACCTTGTTCATCCTTGTTAAGCTTTGTTGTCGTCGCCATAGGAGTCTTGCTAACCTTCGCATTCTTTAGCCCAAATTTCTTGATAAGCTCTTTTGTGTACTTGGCTTGATTTGCGAAAATTTTATCGCTTCATTGCTTGATTTGGAGTCCAAGAAAATAGTTGAGTTCTCTCATCATAGTCATTTCGAACTCTTCCTTCATGCATGATTCAAAATCCTTACAAACCTTTTCGCTAGAAGAATCGAAAATAATATCAACAACATAAATTTGCACAATCAAAATATCTTTAACAACATGCTTAGTAAATATAGTGGTATCTATCTTATCTTTAACAAAACCCTTATCAATAAGGATCAAGAAACCGCGGGGGTTTTTCAGCATTAACCTCCTCCTCAATAAAACTATTGGAGCTTGTTTCAAACCATGCAATACTTTTTCAAGTTTAAAAATATGAATTGGGATTTGTAGGATCAAGAAACCCGGGGTTATTCAACATAAACCTCCTCAATAAAACTATTAAGAAAAGTACTTTTAATATCCATTTGAAAAATCTTGAAATCTTTAAATGGGGCATAAGCAAGGGTCATCCGTATGGCTTCAAGCCATGCTACTAGTGTAAAGGTTTTCTCAAAATCGATTCCCTCGACTTGAGTGTAATTTTGGACCACTCACATAACCTTATTTCTAACTACATTACCTGACTCATCCAACTTGTTTCTAAAGATCTATTTAGTGCCAATAGTTAGTCTATCATACGGCCATGGAACAAGATGCCAAACTTGATTATACTCAAATTAATTGAACTCTTCTTGCATTGCAAGTAACCAGTATGAGTCGCCCTCGGTCTCAAGGATGTTATTAGGCTTTATGTGTGATTTGAATGTAACATGGGCACAAATATTTAGAAATTTGGAGCGAGTAGTTACCCCTTGGATATATCACCTAAGATGAAGTCTTTGGGATGACTTGTTGCGTGTCTCTAATCCTTCGGAAGTGGTTAAATTGGCTCCACTTTAACATCTTAAGCTTCATCATGTTCATTATCCTTTTGTTTGTCATCTTCTCGCAATGTTGAGTCCTTCAAAGTGATGTTCTCCATATCTTCACCTAAAGAATCAATTTCCACAATATTTTCCACAAGAGAATTAGATTCCTCAAACTTAATATGCATAGAATCTTCAATAGTCAAAGTTGACCTATTAAAGATCCTATATGCCTTACTAGTATTTGAATATCCAATAAATATAGCTTCATAAAACTTGGCATTAAATTTCCCTAAATTGTCCTTAGTGTTCAAAACAAAATATTTACAACTAAAAACTCTAAAATATGAAATATTTGGTTTTTTTCAAATAGTAAATCTCAAAAGAAATTTTAAAAGTATTTTTGCAAAAATAAATTCTATTTGATATATAACATGAGATGCATATGGCCTCGGCCATAGATATTAAAGGAAGTCGGTATTCAGTAATCATTGTCCTGATCATTTCTTGAAGAGTGTGATTCTTCCTTTTAACAATTCTAGTTTGTTGTGGAGTTCTAAGACATAAAAGTTCATGTTTGATTCAATTTTATTTGCAATAAGTGATAATAGAATGGTTTATAAACTCATCATCCCCATCACTCCTAATGGGGAAAATCAAAAAATATTTTTTTAACTCTTTTTCTAAAAACATGAAAATTCGAAAAAGCTCCTTTTTCATGTTCCAAAAGAAAACCCATGAAAATCTCGAAAAATCATCAATCAAAACAAAGATAAATCTATTTCCACTAAAATTTTTGGTTTGGTCAGACCAAATAAATCCATGTATATTAATTCCAAAGGTCGTGATGTCATGATATCCCTAATTAATTTGAAAGAGGACTTAACTTGTTTTTCAAATTGGCACGCATCACAAATGCGATCCTTTTCAAATTTCAAAGTAGGGATATACCTCACCACTTTCTTAGAGTTCATAGGGGTTAACTGGTCAAAAGAACATGACTCAATCGTCTATGCCAAAACTAAGAGTCTTCATTAAAACCATTCAAGCAAGTAGCATTGCATTGTAAATTCATCATGTCAATAATATAAATGTTGTTCTCATGATCACAAAGGTGCATATGATTTAGGGTAAAATAAGAAACTAGGTGAGAAATATAGTTTTAATCCTTACCTTTATTGATAACAAATTCTTGCATTGAAACTAAGTTTAGAAATGAATAGTTTGGTGTTCTATGACTTATAGATTACTTGATTTTTATAAGAAAACTTCAAATATTTTCTCTTTCAAAATGCTTTTTCAAAAATACTAACACTTTATTTTTTTCTTTTATGGATTTTGTGGGTGTAATTCATTGAAAACCCTCAGGAGACTACAACTCTTCCTTTAGGGGTAACCTAGAGGTTTAATGGCTTGTTTTACGTACTAAGTGCAACCATATTTTTATGAAAGTGAGTTAAATTTGTTTAGTTCTATTTTTTCTTTTTATTTGTTTTGTTCGAGGACGAACAAATGATAGGCGTGGGGGTGTCATTGTACACGTATATTGCATAAGTTATTATTACAATCCTACATTTCTTGTGCAATAAACTCTGCTATTTAACTTGTCTTAGTGTCTGATTTTGTGCAGGTATTATTAATAAAAAGAGAAGATAATTACAAATGTTTTCCAATTAAAATGACTTTAGTTGGATTTATTTTGTTAGCTGGGGAAATTACGAAGATCATATTGAATCCAGAAGTCCAGAGAGGATTCTATTAGCATATGAAGGAGTATCTAAAAGAGAGGATCCATGTGGCCAAAGATCTGGCCCAACGGCTAGATCTTTGTCGCTGATCCGCGGCTCTTGTCGCGGATTCGCGGCCAGATGCTAGTTGTTGGGCCAATGTCTGTTGGTGTTATCTCCCCACATGCTCCCCTCTTTATTTTCTCCTATAAATACTGGAAATTCAAAAGACAAACGGGCACCAGAGAGCAGAGATAGGATTAGTTTTTTTGCTTTAGTTTAACTTAGATTTTTCTTTTTATTTTAATGTAATTTTCTGTTTATTTTTAAGCTTAGATTAGAGAAGAGATTTTGAGAGAAGGAGAGTAAGAAATGTATTTAGAGTGACATTTAATGTAATCTTAAGTTTTTTCTTTTATAGTTTTCCAATTTAAACTAAGTTTGTTTTTTGTTTTATTCTTCTTCTTGTTTTTTACTTAAATTTTTTTGGTACCGAGTGATATCCATATGAATCATTAGTATCGGAATAGCCTTGCCATTGCTAAAGGCACCGATAGCTCATGGTGATGGATTCCTCCTTTATATCCATATCATTTCATGCTTGCTCTCTGAAGTTTTTGATGATGTAATATGAACAAGAACTGGATCCGGTCTTATGGGTTATGCGCTGATTACCTCCAACACAAGGTAAACCTTCGCTGAAGATCAAGGTAAGTAATCAGCCAAAAGAGGTAAGTATAGTTTAGTTTTTCTTTCTTTTAATATCTTAGTTTAAAACACTTTAAAACCAAAACCTTCTCTTTCCTTATTCTTTAGATTCTTTCTCTTTCGAAAACACCAACATCATCTTCTTCTTTTATTTTCTACTCTAACTTAACTCTTTTCTTTTATTTTCTTTTCAAAACTAAAAAGAAATCTTTAATCGGTTTTTAGTAACTTTGAAAGAATATCAAAATGCTTCTATCGCTTTCCCTCCTTGTGAATCACAAACCGATTAGCCACTTTACTACAATGGTAATATTGAGGAACTTAACACATCTTAATCTATCATTTCTAAACTTTATTTTCTTGTGTAAATTTAACCTCGATCAGATACTCATGTATCAGTGTGCACAATCGGGTGACCACTCGATCGACTGAGCCAGTGTATAAAATACTGAACACAACTCATGGTCGACGGGCTGATTGACCGGCCAAGCCCAAAAGTCATAATAAATAGCATTTTTGAAATTGTACTTATTTTTAAATACTTTATATATCTGCAAGAAAATATTTTGGCAACATATAGGCTATTAGAAACATGTATACAACTAGTTATAAAAATGTGGTAAAATATTGACTAGTTTCAGTCAACATTTTTGAACACGTTTAAACACCATATGAAAAACACGTTTAAACACCAAAAATCAAAGACTTGATTTTGAAATCTTGTGTATGTATAGATCTTCTTGAGCATCAATTCAACATCAAAACTTAAATATTCTAAGATCTTACATAGGGTTAAATAATCTTCAAGTCTTCATCAAGAGGGCTTCTCCAGAATCCACGCTTTTGATCGTCTGAGCTTGAATCCCTTCCTTGAATCAACTTGATTACTGAAAACCTTCATTATGAGGAAGAATAAGATATCTTCTAAACTCTTGAAACATGTAAGCTTATAAACACTAGAACTTGATTAGTACCAAATGACATCATATTGTTTGTAATCATCAAACAAAATCGAAGAGTGAACCCTTAGACCAACAATCTCCCTTTTTGGTGATGACAAAACACATGAGTTATTTAACCAAATAAAATGAATAGCTTGAAAAGATCTCCCTAAAATTATGCTTGCCTATCAAGTTCAAACATTCATGACTAAAAGATGTAGCAATAACGAGCAACTTATATATGTATGAATTTGACAATATAGAATATTATGCATAAACGAGCCAACCTCCTCAGAAAAATAAGATACCAATAATGTAAATATTAGAAACATTGCATACATCATGAAAATGGATAAGAGATAATTTCACATAAATCTCAAACAAATAAAACAAATAACTCAATATACTTATCCCTTTTTTTGTCATACATCAAAAAAGGGTACCAAATTTGAAAATCCAAATCCAAATCCAGATTTTGAAAATCCAAATTCTATGCATGAAACAAATGTAAGAACCAAATATAAATTGAAAAGAAACTATGACATTCACTTGATATGAGAAAAATCATAAAACTCAAAAAGCATCATGTATCCATCATACAAATATTCAATTCACCACAAATGAAGGAAAATTTATTGTAGTCAACAAGTTTAGTAAAATAACGGCTAATTGAAAATTGGTAAAATATAGTCAATTTCTATATCCCCTTTCTCATAATGGTATCTAAGAAAGTGATATCGAATTAATATATGCTTAGTCTTACTATGTTGATTTGCATTCTCTGTCATATGAATGATACTAGTATTATCACAAAATATTTTAATATGATCATAATACAAATCATAATTAAGGAGAGTATGTTTCATTCAAAGGACTTGTGCACGATAAGCCCCAGCCGTAACATACTTCTCCTTGACGGTTGAGAATGCTACAGAATTTTGTTCCTTGAAAGACTGTGAAACTAGGTAAATTTTAAAAAGTTGCAAGTTCCACTAGTAATCTTTCTATTCACTCTACAACGACATAGTTGACATCTGAATAACTTGTCATGTAAAATTGTCTGCCCATATTAATAGTGTCATTAAGATATCTAATGATATGTTTTACCACAATTAAGTGAGACTCTTGAGATAAGATTGAAATCTAGCACACAAACAAACACTAAACATAATGTCCAACTTACTAACTATAACCCTTGGTTTCAGTCACCGGTATTTTCCTCAGGTGGTCGGTATGGTATAAATACCTGTTCTGGTGGTCTAAAGTAAGTCTACTTTAACTCTAATATAATTTTCTAATATTTCAGATTTTTCTTGATTTTTCAAAAATTTTCTAAATTAATTGAAGAATCTCGAAATTCGTGACCCATCTATATCGCTAAACGGCTTCCAAATTTTTAATTTGCAAGCGGGGATTAATTTCATGAATCTAATTTTTCAATAATATTTAAAATAAAATTTGCTATTTTTAAGAATTTTTAGGAATTTTCAGAATTAAATAGGAATTTAATTGAGTTAAGAAAAGGCAAAAATAAAAATAAATAAAAATAAAAATAAATAAAAAATAAAATAAAAATAAAATCAAGAATTTATTTGCAGCCACTAAGTTTTGAACCTTGGTGGGCTTGAGAAAAATGTAATATGTAAACCATGTTACCACATTGGCGTGTGGTATAAAGGCCCAAGCCCACCTATTTTAAACCTTAATCTATTTTCCCCCCATCTTCTCCAACTTCCCCCACTCTTTTTAACTTCTCTCAAACTTTCTACCCCTCATTCTCACTCACCCAAAATTAAATCACTACTCATTCCACATTGTCTAACTCTCAGGGGTGGCTTAAGGGTGTGTGTGGTGCCCATAAAAGGGGTATGTCACCATCTCAAGTCATTTGCAAAACGTAAACTTTTCTCTCTTCTTCACTATACTATCTCTTTCTCTCCCGAATCTTTGAAGTGCTGGTCGAGGAGAAGAACTTTCAATTGAAGGGAAGCCTTCCAGGTATTTTATTTTGCATTTTCGTAGATTTAAGTTCGTTGTGGCATTTCATCGAACACGTAGTACGCATTATATTATAGCTGTGATTTCACCTTAAAAAACTTATGCTAAAATCACAATAAAATTATATAGAACACCTAAGATGTGTCTTATATTTATCATAATTTTTTAGAATTTTATCTATTTTTATTTAGAGGAAAGAAAAAACTGCTCTCAGCCCTGGCCGAGAGCAGTGCTCTCGGCCAGGACAGGCTGCCGGCCTGGCCTGGGTAGGCCAGACCTGACTGGGTCTGTGCCCAGTACGAACTGAGCCTGGGTCTATTTTACAGACCCGGGTTCACTTGCAGACCCAAACCCGGCCAACATAAAAAAAAAAGAAAAAGAAAGGAAAAAGAAACAAAAAGGAAAAGGAAAAGGAAAAGAAAAGAAAAGAAAATAAATAAAGAAAATATAATAAAATATGTAGAAAATTTACTGTAGTAATTTACTGTAGCAGACACAGACCCAAACCCATTACTGTAGCTGACCCATTACTGTAGCAAACAGACTCGTTAAGCCTTTTATTGATTTTTATTGATTTTTAGGTTTATTTTAATTCAGAGATATTCGAAATAAACTAAGAAAATTTCAGAAAATTCACAGAAAATCACAAACTAAATTTAAGACTCTGTAAAATTATTTTGAGTGTAATATTACTTAGAATAACATGAAATTAAATATTCTTTTTAAATATTATTTAATGATCATTTAATAGAAATTGCCAATTAATTTCTAAATATCACAAAAAATATAAAATTCATAATTCAATAATATGTAAACATTATACATTAATTTATTAGTTTATGGATATATTTTATCATGAATTATATTTTTAAATGGCTGCTAAAAATTTAGAAATTGAATTATTTGAAAATATTAACCAACAAAAATTATAATAAATAGTAAAAATTATATGCTCATTCAACTTTTCACTGAATAAATAACATGTCAAGTCTCTAATTAATTCACACAATATTTAGACCGCGAATTTTACCTAGAGCCGGTTGCAGCTACGGACATTCAGATTCCAATAACATCAGACAAGTACACATACTCTCTCCCCTCTGTGTTCCTTTATTAGTTTATAAATTCCTTTCTGATCTCGATTCTCATATCCTTCCCTGACCATGTGTACTGTAAGACAGGCATGTATAGGATGTTTGTTACATAAATCATCATTCAAGTATAACTATAAATTAGTAAATATTGTACAAGTAAGTTGACGTCACCCTATATCATGATTACTATTTTATGATTATGTCTGCATCCTAATACACTGGCATCACTTATACTATTATGCAATTGTCACTCGATATTGTCACCTTTTTTTATTTACCCAAAATTTTGATATGTATTTTAATCACTATTTGACACTGATACGCTTGATACTGATCCCTAATCTTGTCACGCTGAGTTACACATTATCTTGCATTTATATTAATTAATAAAATTAACCAAGCCGGGGTTACTGGGGGAGACTGTAGCAGGGGAAATCCAGGGAGGTGTGCTAGGAAGGGCGACCCCTTATGGGTTTGGATGCCACACGTGATCTTGTTATTTATGCGCACTCCTATTATTACATGTTACATGATACCTGAGTATAGTGAACTGTTTCTCTCTGCTATCAGGATCCACTAACGCATCACTTGTTTGATATGTAGTTGTCTTGTGGGATGGGGCATAGGATGGCTGCATTAGTTAGGGTAACAAAATATACTAGACTTAGAATAATCATTTGTGACATGGATAATCTTGACTACATGATGTTCCTGGACTTGCCATATTGTTTTTAAGTTTTAATCTTGTGATCTTGTAACTTGATGATTATAATATAGTGACCTGGAGATTATGATATATGATATTACTCGTCCATTGTGCTTCATGCTCATTATATACATGTCATAGTATACAAACATGACCTTATTTCACATGATTTAGTGTTCTGTTACTCTCACTGGTATCTTACCTGTCAGTTTATATTACCATCAGATTTATTATTCATTGATTCCAGTGCTCTACTTATATTGCCCTTTCTTTCACATTTTCATATTATTATTTTCTCTTTTCGTGTGTGCACTTGCTGGTCCGCTTCTAACGGATCTTGATATTTCAGCATCAGAACTTGAGGAGACTGACGAGCCACTGTTCGAAGAAACCTAGGAAGATTACTAGGCGTGAGTTTAAAGTTTCTTGTCTTATGTATTTTGGCATTTTATCTTGTTATGATGTCCCGATACCAAAATTGTATCTTCTTTTATTTCTGCTTTGTTAGTTTCCAATCTTGTATCCAAACAAAGACTAGTAGATGTATATCTTTTATGTGAACATGAAACTTCTGGTAGTTTTTTGTATATTTGTATGAGAATTTGGCTCACTTACTAACGCATAAGGTATTCACGGAAGAGATTTTCCTCTTCGTGAGTATCTGATGGCCATCATCACGTACCCGTACTTCGAATTTTGGAAAGCGGGGTGTGACATGATTTTGTTGGTATCAGAACCAGATTTATTTTGATTCGGCACCATATAAAAACAATCAGGTTCTTTGATTTGACTGATTTTTCAACTGATTTTATCTTCTTTGATTTGCCCTGATTTGCCCTGATCCTTGATATATTCTGGATGTGGTGATAACCTAATAGATCTTTAAGTTAGTCGAATTGGTTCACCAAAATCTGATTTTTAACTGACTAGATTTGGGATCATCCTCAGTAACCAAATAGATCCATTTAAATCTGATTTTAACTGGTATTTATTTGATTTAATCCTCTTTCTCTCCATGATTATCTTCTGCAAAATAGACATTTAAGACAAGAAAATTAGCAGATTTATTACACGATAAATGTAGGAGTGTAATGAAAAGAATGCAAAATATGTGTACGATCACATCCCCACACCTATCTTTTGCTCATCCTCGAGCAAAACAACAAAACAAAACTAAAGATTATTAGACCACTTTTGTAGGTTACGCGATTGTACTGAGCATGTGCAACAAGCTGTTAAACCTCTAGGTTTTCCCTAGAGTATGAGTTTTATCTCGTGAGGGTTTTCAGTGGATTACACCTAAAAAATCCATAAAGAAAGAAAACACATTTGGAAAGAGAAAAATATTTGAAGTATTAGTGTAAGAATTAAGTAATCTATAAGTTATAGGAAAATCGAATTTTTCATTCCTAAACTTAGTCTTTATTCTAAAACTTGTTATCGATCAAGGCAAGAAGTCAAACTGTATTTCTCATCTAATCTATTATTTTACCAAAAGTTATATGCACCTTTGTGACTGTGAAATTTTGACTCGGGGGTTCTTTATCTCTAATTCTTATGCCTTATTTTCTTTTATTTTGTTTTTTTAATTTTTGATGATATTATTCCTTAGTTCTATTAGGCTTTCTAATCTGCCCATGTAACGAGCATTTAATTAGTGACTCCCAAACTAAAAGGTTTTCGGGCACCGGATGAGGAAAACACCCCAAAGACTTAAGGGCTTGAGCAAATAAGGCCACAAAACTAAGAATTTTATTATATGAACCATTTTTAGGCAAGAATACTCAAACTTTATGAGGCACAAATACCCAGTTTAATCAGAGGATTTTTGATATAAGTATATATATTTTTTCTTTTCTTTTTTTATGTAAGGCATAATAATCTTTGTTTTTTAGTCCTAAGTGTGTAAGTGTATAAAACATGCATATTTCATCAAAATAAAAATCAAGACTAAATTACTTTTCCAAATTTTCTTCCTAACTCTAGAAATCAAACAAATAATCTTATTTTGACCAAGTATAAGAAATCTTAATTATGATTCTCCTATTCTTTAAAATTGACTTAATTTCTTAACAAAAATATGTCAAAATATTGCTCTCTTTTCAAAAAGTTTTTTTTTAAAAAGAAAGGAAAATGTTATATTTTTTATTTAAATAAAAAGAAAACCTATGTTATGTTAGAACCCTCCCCCACATCTATCTCATGCATTATCCTCAATGTATGAATGAATTCTAAAATGTATGAAAAAGAAGAAAGGGAAGGATAATGTTACCTCAAGGTGGTGGTTCCGGAGGTGGTCGGATTGGGCCAAGCGTTGCTACCAATCAAAATAATGTCGTGATTCACGGAACCCATCTTTATTGACCTCTTTTCTATTTGCATAATTACAATCCCAATATGAATAGGATCAAGAAAGATCCTATCATGATACGTATTCCCTTTACATGGCCAGTCTTTGAAAATCATTACGGAGTCATCAAAGTCTATACCTATGTCCAATAAAAGAATGTGACTTAGTGGAATGGTTGACTTGGTTCAAGAATGATAGGTTCGGGACTGAATACTAATTCGGAAAAATCAACTTTGGGTTCGAGAGTCAGTTTTGGTTTAGGAGTTGACTTCAAATCCAAGAATTGAAATTCACATTCTTTTTCCATCAATGGAATGTGACTATCCAAAATTGATGATTCAATTTTTAGATCTAGGGGTATGGGAATAAATGTTGGCTAGAGAAATTGGTCCAAATTGAGTAGGATACTAGAGTTAATATAGATTCGAAGATAGGAACTGAATCACAAGGTTGGGGATCGAGGCCACATTCATAGTCAAGTTCAATCTCATTGAATGGAAAACCTACCAATTTGTCCAATGTTTGAAATTTGTCAAGTTCAAGTTTGTGTAATTAAATTGATTCTTGGTTAAAGTCTTCAAGATTTCATGATTCTTTATTTTTATCAATATGGCTAGAAGTGTCGGGAATAGTCAAAGACTGGGTAGCGAGAGTTTTCTTATTCCTACGCATGTTTTCCAATCAACTAAGTCTTACTTCTATCATATTTAAAGAATCATTTTGGAATTAAATTATAGATTCTGTACTCTTTTCTAAGTCGGTATGTTCTTCTTGAAAAATTGAGTAAGGATCTTTGATTTGAAAATTTTGACAGGATTTTGAGTCTTCTAGAATTTTAATTCATCGCTTAAGCTCTTCTAAGTCTTTCATCCTCTTTTCCCAATCAACTAATTCTTCTAATGGTTGTTCGGGAGAAGTAGTATATGAAGTTGGATGTTGGTAAAGCGGTTGAGTATATGACTCTGGGGAGTTGTATCCCCACTGACTCTGTGAAAAGTGGTGATGATTGTTCTAGTCTTGTTCATAGTATTGAGACTTGGGCATATATTTATTTGGATAAGACCAATCCGACATACTTGGTTGGTTAAAGTTATGATATGCCGGGTTGGTAATATTTGAGTCAAAAGAGGTCAGGGTGAATTATGGATCACTATTTGCATATGAATAATTGTAATCATAATCCATATCACCAGGATGTCAAAAATTAAAAAAAATAAAAACAAGCAAACCAACAAACAAATAAAAAGGAAAAAAAATCTAGCCTAAGTTAGGGTAGACCTAAGACCTAGACGACTCCTAACTGGTTAAACTGTCCACGGGGGTATATTGCAGAATCTGACCACAAGTTAATCGGCCAGGTAGGGGCAAGATTAGTAGGAGGTATCTGAAAATACACCTAAAGGGGGTGAATAGGTTATGGCTAATCTAATGAATAAATAATGCGGAATTAAAAACTAATTACAACATACTAAGTATAACCAAAGAATGTAGCTGAATTCCCGGTGAAGGGTTCTGAACTATCTCCTCTAAATTCCTCTAACTAAGAGTTGAGGTGCTATATGAAGCTCTCTTGGTTCAAAACTAGTATAGGCACACAAACAATACCAAGCATATAAGATATGAACAATATGATGCAATGCAAGATATAAGAGAGAGAGAGAGAGAGAGAGTTTAGAGATAGTGGATGATTGCACAAAACAGAGTACCGAGAATATGAAAAGTTTATGTGATTGGTTTTAACTTTGAATCTTTGCAATTTAACCACTATAGTAAGAGCTAAACGGGTCGAACCTCAGGGAGAGATGCGATGGAAGCTTTTCGGTAATATTATCTTCTTATTATCTTCTCTGATTTTAAAGAACGTGGATAAGAGGGGATGGATTGTATGTGAAAAAAGAATTAATCTAAAAGAAAAGTTCACAACTTACTAATAATCAACCACCATACATGCTAATGCTAGAGAGATAATTACTTCACTTCAAATTCGAAACATGATATTCTACTACAAAATTAAGCAAGATACGTAGGATAGAAACTAGGTTATGATTTAAAATAATACCATCCAAGTTTTAACGTTACAATATCAAGGTTGTCAATCAAGTATAAAGTAAGAAAAAATCATTAGAAAGTATTTAGCAAGTCTTGACCCTATTTGAAATAACACTAATCAACGTTTAACATTAAAATATCAAGATTTCATCAAGCATAGATTAAGAAAAACACTTAAGAAGTATTAGTAAATATTTGACCTAGTTGCTTATCCTAATGAGTCTTTAAGAGTAAAAATTGGAGTAGACATGTATATAATCTAATCTGGTTATCTACTAGACATTAGATGTGATGGTGGTGATGTCTTAGCAAGTCTTGAGAAAAATCTGGCTACTCAATATGACAAGCTAAAGGAAGCAAGAAATAAAAAAGAAAAAAAAATAAATAACAGAAGAGATATGAAAAGAACGAAAGCATCTTGTATTGATCTGTCACCTCAAATTACAATGGCTTCTCCTTCTCACAAATCTTGAATTAGATGTAGAAGTAGAATCTAAAAATTACAAAAGAAATTTGGAGAAGAGACTAAAAGAAAAATCCTAAGTTATGATCTCTGATGTGGAGATGTTTGATAATGAAAGATTTCAGGCTCTTTAAATAGGCCTCAAATCTAATCACAATAGGATACAAATTAGAAATTTCCTAATTCAACAAGGAATTCAGTCTTGCAGCAATTTGGTGTGTTATTTGCTAAATATGACTCATTAGACGGCTGAATTTGACAGAGTGATAAACTGTAGAATTATAGTTCTTCAAGTCTTCTTTCTGTAGCATCTTAAATCATCAGAATTGAATATCTAGAGCAAATGTTATGATCCAAATACTAAAAGGTGTACAGTCAGAATCCGAGTCTGAATTGATTTTGAACTCCATTTAATTTTAATTATCTTCTTTTTCCCTTTTAGGATTAGCCTTATCCCATTCATCTTCTAAAACTTTATCTTCTGAATTTGAACTTGAATTTAGGAGATGAAGATTAATCCTTTCCTCCTTTGGATTCAATTTAAAATCCAATTTTAGATAGGATTATGGATAAAATGAAGCTTCTTGTATCTTTATGCTCTCATTTAAGTAGCTACACACCATAATAAAAAAAAAGGGTTAATAGCATTAATTAATAAAGGAATGATCAAGGATATATGTGTAAAAGTGGTGATAAAAATACAATTTTGGAGTATAATCACACCCCCACACTTATCTTTTGATCATCCTCGAGCAAAATCAAATGTTAGAAACTAATTTAATCTAACCTAACTCACTTTCGTAGGAATCATGATTGCACTTAGCACATGCAACAAACCGTTAAACCTCTACGTTACCCCTAGAGGACGAGTGTTGTCTCGTGAGGATTTTCAGTGAATTACACCCACAAAATTCATAAAGAAAGAAAAATAAAATTTTAGTATTTTCGAAAGACCATTTTGAAAGAGAGAAAATATTTAAAGTATCTATGAGGAAATCAAGTAATCTATAAGTCTTAGGATTACCAAATTATTTATTCCTATACTTAGTCTCGATGCAAATTTTATAATCAAATTAGATTAGGATTAAAACTGAATTTCTCACTTAGTTTTTTATTTTACTCCAAGTCATATGCACCTTTGTGAACGTGAATTTTTTACTTGAGATTCTTAAACTTCAACTCTTATACCTTGTATATTAATATATATAATTTTTTTTTGCAGAAGTTCGAAGTATTACCACTTTGTTGCCCTTTAAGCACTTCTTTTTTTTCTTTTCTTTTCTCTTTTTTTTAAATATGTATAACTCATCTAATTTTCTTTTGTGTAAGTAATAATGCTTCTTGAGGCCCTAATGCCTAACTAATTGATTATTAGATGTGTTAATATATATAATATATCTATATATATATTTTTTCAAACTTACCTCATTACCTTTCGCGTAAGTACTAAGGCTTTCTTAGGCCAAAGTACCTACCTAATCAATAATTAAATTTATTTATTTTGTATATATTTTTTTCTAAGATACAAGAGTCTTTGTTTTGAATTCCATGCATGTAAGCGTTTAAAGCATGCATATTTCATCAAGGTAAAATTATTAAGACTAAATTACTTTTTCAATTTTTTTCTCCTAAACCTAAAAATCAAACAAATAATTTTTATTATGACCAAGTGTTAAGAAATCCTAATTATGATTTTCCTATTCCTTAAAATTAACTTAATTACTTACAAAAATAAATCAAAATATTATTTTCTTTTTCAAAAAGTTTTTTTTAAAAAAAATTGTTAGTTATGTTAGTATGTTAGTAAACCCTCCCCCATACTTATCTCATGCATTTTCCTCAATGTATGAATGAATGCATGTATGCATGACAAAGAAGAAAGGGAAGGCAAAATGTGACCTCAAGGCGGTAGTTCCGGTGGTAGCCTGATTGGGCCAAACATTGCTACTCAATCTAAATATTGTGGATCCATCAAGGAACCACCTTTTATGACCTCTTTCTTATGCACATTGTTATTATCCCCCAAATGTATAGGATCATGCAAGACCCTAACATTGAAATTATCTTGGTTGGATGACCAATCTTGAAATACCATCTCAGGGTCATCATTGTCTACACCTTGGTCCAACAATAGCATTTGACTTAATGAAGTGATTGATTTAGTCTCAAGAACGATAGGATTAGGAACCAATACCAGCTCAGGAAAATCTAATTTAGGTTTGAGAGTCGGGTTTGGTTCAAGAGTGGGCTCCAAATCAAAGAATTTAAGTTCGTATTTATGATCCATTAAATGAATGTGACCACTCAAAATAGATGATCCAATTTCATAATATACGGGTACTGGAATTAATGTTGGCTCAGGAATTGGATCCAAATAGGGTAAAGACACCGGAGTCAATATAGATTCAAAATTTGGAATTAGATCACATGGTTGAGGATCGGGTTCACATTCACAATCTAATTCAATCTCATTAAAGTTAAAACTTGCCACCATCAGTTGGGATTGATCAAGTTCACGTTGATGCGACGAAATTAAATTCTGTTGGAACTTACTTTTGATGATACATTTGTGAAGACATATCATTGGAGCTCTATCTCACAAGCCTATACAAGAGTTCTACATGTTCAAGACTTTCCAAAGAGAGTGGCTATGGAAGTGTATTACAATATTTATTAGAATGTTAAAAACCTTGAAACACACATACACATCATTAGTCTATTAGTAGACTTGAGCACCAATTTGCAGACTTGACCCTTCCTATTAGCAGACTTGACCCTTCCTATTAGTCGACTTGACCTCTCTTGTAGTCGACTAATACCTTGTCTAGTCGACTTATAAAAGTCCTATAGTTGACTAAGTATTATCCTGAAAAGATATTAACTTTATGTTTATCAGCATTAGTCGACTTATCAATATTTATAGTCGACTAATACAAGTTATAGTTGACTTATAAACACTACTAGTCGACTAGTTTAAGTTTCCAGAAACTTGTCTTTTGATTCAAACTTGACCTAGTCGACTTGGTCCCAATACTAGTCGACTAACCGAGTATAAATTGTCCAACTTAGTCGACTAACCCATATACCAAGTCGACTAATGGCAGTTTCTGACTGTTGGACAGTTTCTATTTTCTGGTGTTTTATCCAACATTATCCAACGATTATATATTCAAATTTGTCCTAATAACTACCCTAACTAACCATAGAGTTCAGCTATAAATAGGGTTGTTATCTTAGGCTAAAAACACCAATTCAAATCAATAGTTTTCTGACCAAAAATTCTGTCAAAATTCTGGTTTTCAAAAAATTGTTCCCACTTTCATTTCTTCACTCAAATTCCTACTCCATAGTAAAGATTTCTGAGAGTCCACCTATAATAGCCCTTGTTCACGATCACATAAAGATTCAAGGCTTATAGGATCATTTGTAATCACTCAAAGAGGAGCATTGTACAAGAGTGTCTTCTTAGTGTAGAAGAGAGGTTGTACAAGGTGTTTGTCTTCTTGGTTTGTAAGAAAAGTTGTACACATTTGGCAAAGGGAATTTGTCAAGTGGTGTGCAAGGTGTTGATTTTAGGTGTACAAAGTCAAAGGATAAAGGATAATCTTAAGCGGGTGGCTTGGGGACTGGATGTAGGTCACGAAGACCGAACCAGGATAAATCTTTTGTGTTTGCGTTTGTTTATCTTTTCTGAGATTTAATTTCCTTTTATGCAAGTTTATTTCTGTAACGCTAATATCTTTATTTGAGTGTTTACTCGTATATTTTAGATCCAACAATTGGCATCATCTCTGGACCTGTTGAAACTTACTTTTGAAGATACATTTGTGAAGCCATATCATATGGAGCTCTATCTCAAGCCTATTCAAGAGTTCTACATGATCAAGACTTCCCAAAGAGAGTTGATAATGATGTGTATTGTAATTGTTGATAGCATGTTAAAAGCCTTGAAACACACACATACATCATAGTCTATTAGTCGACTTAGAGCCTTCTGTAGTCGACTTATACATGGTATAGTCGACTTATATATTTCCCTAGTCGACTAGCCTTTTGTCATGAAAGATCCCAACTCTCTGTTTGTCACTATTAGTCGACTAATAGACTTGTATAGTCGACTTATAATTCCCTCTGGTCGACTAGTTTCAGTTTCCAGAAACTTGTCTTTTGATTTCAACTTGACCTAGTCGACTTGGTCCCAATACTAGTCGACTAACTCAGTAAAATTTGCCTATCCTAGTCGACTAACCCATATGTCAAGTCGACTAATGGCAGTTTTTGACTGTTAGACAGTTTCTGTTTTCTGGTATTTTCTTCAACGTTATTCAACGTTTAAACATTCAAAATGGTCCTAATAACTACCCTAACTAACCATAGAGTTCAGCTATATATAGGGTTGTTATCTTAGGTTTAAAATACCAATTCAAACAGAAAGTTTTCTGACCAAAACTCTGCCAAAATTTTGGTTTTCTGAAAACTGATCACACTTTCTGTTTCTTCACCAAATTCCTACTCCTAAGTGAAGATTTCTGAAAGACAACCTATAATAGCCCTTGCCCATGATCACATACTGATTCAAGGCTTATAGGATTGTTTGTAATCACTCAAAGAGGAGCATTGTACAAGAGCGTCTTTAGGTTGAAGAGAGTTTGTACAAGGTGTTGTGATCTTCTTGATTGTAAGAAGAGTTGTACACATTTGGCAAATGGGATTTGTCAAGTAGTATGCAAGGTGTTGATTTTGGGTATACAAAGTCGAAGGTTAAAGGAAAATCTCAAGCGGGTGGCTTGGGGACTGGATGTAGGTCACAAGGACCGAACCAAGATAAATTACTTGTATTTGCGATTGTTATCTTTTCTGTGATTTATTTTCCTTATTTGCAAGTGCTTTATTTCTTTAACACTAATATCTTTGTGTCAGTGTTGACGTGTATATTAGACCCAACAATTGACATCATCTCGGGACCAACAATTGGTATCAGAGCCCGACCCGGCATACAAGCCCTGCATACCCAGTCAACAATATACAAGGATGGCAACGGAGTTTCCTACGTCACAATTCAAAGAAGGACATTCTACACAACGTCCACCGCTATTTGACGGATCCAACTATAACTATTGGAAGTATAGAATGAAAAATCTACTTGCAATCGCTCAATTATGAACTTTGGAACATTGTAGAAGCACTGTACACCAAACCGACATCCAACTACACTGCTTGGAGTGATGATCAAAAGAAGAATCCGAACCTTGACGCCAAAGCGATGAATGCTTTATTCTGCGCCTTAACTATAGAAGAATTCAACCGTGTGTCAACAGCCACTTCTGCAAATCAAATATGGCACACTCTTCAGGTAACACACGAAGGCACAAATAAGGTTAAAGAATCTAAGATTTCTATTCTTGTCCACAGGTTTAAACTTTTCAAAATGAAGGAGAATGAAACCATCTCAGAAATGGTTACAAGATTCACCGACTAACTAATTCCTTAGCATCCCTTGGAAAGGATTACACCCAAGTCAAAAAAGTTCGTAAGATCTTTCGAGCACTCACACCAGATTGGGAGAAGAAGACAACTGCAATAGAAGAAGCGAATGATCTCTCAACAATGACATTAGAAAACCTTATTGGTAATCTAATGGCATATGAAGTGCAACTCGAAGACAGAAAGAAGGATGAACAACAATCTCTCTCAAAGAAAAAAGAACTTGCCTTCCATGCATCCTCAGACACGGACAATTCAGATGACGATGAAGAGGAGATGGCAATGCTTTCAAGAAAATTCAAAAGATTCTTAAAGCAAGGTAAGTTTAGATGTTTTAATTGTAATAAAACAGGTCATATGAAGAAAGATTGTCCATTGCTCAAAAACAAAGATAAATTTAAGAGCAAAAAGTTCAGAAAGAAGAAAGACTACCAAGCATCATGTGAAAACAGTGATTCCTCTTCCTCTGACGAAGAAGAAACCACTGAACATGCCAACATCTGTTACATGGCACTAGAAAAAAATGAGGTACAATATACTGAACTTTTAGATGCATTCCATGAATTATTCAATGATCTAAAGAATGAAAAAATGAAGAATAACTTTTATCAAAGGAAAATGAAAAAATTTTCAAAGAAAATTCATGTTATGTCTCTCAAGTTTCTTCTATAAATTCTCAAAAAGATGATTTTGAAAAAGTGATATCATCATTGAAAAAGGATAATGAGAATTTTATAAAAGAAAATATTTTGCTTAAAAAGGAAACTATGTCTTTAAATGAAAGAATTTCTGTGTTAGATAAAGACATGTCAGTTTTCAAAATAAAATATGAAGAGATTTTGAAAAATGTGACTAAATTTAATCAAGGAAAAGAAAAGTTGAATGATTTGTTATCATATCAAAAGATGTCACATAATCATTATGGTCTTGGATTTTTTGAAAAATCTTCATATGTTAGTAATCCATATAATTCTTTTGTGAAAAGAAAGTCTGATATTATTTCAAAAAGAATTAAGAATAAGTTTATATGGATTCCTAAAAACTTAAGCATTGTTGACAAAAATACTTATATTGCATCATACATACATGATATATGTAATTCATGCAATTATGTGTATACTAACAGATGGAAACTAAATTCAAATTGGGTTTGGTCTCCTAAAGGTTAATGTTTTACTCTTATGATAGGTACCATCTAATGTTCATCTTTCAGGTACCATATAAGAAGTTTGATAAGAACAATACTTCAAATATTTATCATATATATACATGTTATGATATATTTGTTGCAAGGGGAGAACACAAGTGTTTCTATATTTGTTATAACCCATTTTTTGCAGGGCGAGAATATATAACTTATTTTCTGCAGGGGGAGCATTTGTGCACACAAAGTATCATCATCAAAAAGGGGGAGAATGTTGAAACTTACTTTTGATGATACATTTGTGAAGCCATATCATATGGAGCTCTATCTCAAGCCTATTCAAGAGTTCTACATGATCAAGACTTCTCAAAGAGAGTTGATAATGATGTGTATTATAATTATTGATAGCATGTTAAAAGCCTTGAAACATACACACACATCATAGTCTATTAGTCGACTTAGAGCCTTCTGTAGTTGACTTATACATGGTATAGTCGACTTATATATTTCCCTAGTCGACTAGCTTTTTATTCTGAAAGATCCCAACTCTCTGTTTGTCACTATTAGTCGACTTAACAGTATACATAGTCGACTAATAGACTTGTATAGTCGACTTATAATTCTCTCTGGTCGACTAGTTTCAGTTTTTAGAAACTTGTCTTTTGATTTTAACTTGACCTAGTCGACTTGGTCCCAATACTAGTCGACTAACTCAGTGAAATTTGCCTACCCTAGTCGACTAACCCATATGTCAAGTCGACTAATGGCAGTTTCTGACTGTTGGACAGTTTCTGTTTTCTGGTATTTCCTTTAACGTTATTCAACGTTTAAATATTCAACATGGTCCTAATAACTACCCTAACTAACCATAGAGTTCAGCTATATATAGGGTTCTTATCTTAGGTTTAAAATACCAATTCAAATAGAAAGTTTTCTGACCAAAACTCTACCAAAATTCTGGTTTTCTGAAAACTGTTCTCACTTTCTGTTTCTTCACCAAATCCCTACTCCTAAGTGAAGATTTTTGAAAGTCAACCTATAATAGCCCTTGTCCATGATCACATACTGATTCAAGGCTTATAGGATTGTTTGTAATCACTCAAAGAGGAGCATTGTACAAGAGCGTCTTCGGGTTGAAGAGAGTTTGTATAAGGTGTTGTGGTCTTCTTGGTTGTAAGAAGAGTTGTACACATTTAGCAAAGGGGATTTGTCAAGTGGTATGCAAGGTGTTGATTTTGAGTGTACAAAGTCAAAGATTAAAGAAAAATCTCAAGCGGGTGGCTTGGGGACTGGATGTAGGTGACGAGGACCGAATCAGGATAAATCACTTGTGTTTGCGATTGTTATCTTTTTTGTGATTTATTTTTCTTATTTGCAAGTGCTTTATTTCTTTAACACTAATATCTTTGTGTGAGTGTTGACGTGTATATTAGGTCCAACAATTGACATCATCTCGGGACCAACAGGACCAACAATTGGTATCAGAGCCCTGCATACCTAGTCAACAATCTACAAGGATGGCAACGGAGTTTCCTTCATCACAATTCAAAAAAGGACATTCTACACAACGTCCACCGCTATTTGATGGATCGAGTTACAACTACTGGAAGTGTAGAATGAAGATCTACTTGCAATCGATCAACTACAGACTATGGAACATAGTAGAAGTAGCATACACCAAACCGACTACCAACTACAACGCTTGGAGTGATGATCAAAAGAAGAATGCGAACCTTGATGCTAAAGCGATGAATGCTTTATTCTGTGCCTTAACCAAAGAAGAATTCAACCGTGTGTCAACAGCCACTTCTGCAAATCAAAAATCGCACACTCTACAGGTAACACATGAAGGCACAAATAAGGTTAAGGAATCTAAAATTTCTATTCTTGTCCACAGATTTGAACTTTTCAAAATAAAGGAGAATAAAACCATCTAAGAAATGTTTACAAGGTTCACCGACATAACCAATTCCTTAGCATCCCTTGGAAAGGAATACACCAAAGTCGAAAAAGTTTGCAAGATCCTTCGTGCACTCACTTCAGATTGGGAGAAGAAGACAACTGCAATCGAAGAAGCGAATGATCTCTCAATAATGTCGTTAGAAAATCTTATTGGTAATCTAATGGCATATAAAGTGCAACTCGAAGACAGAAAGAAGGATGAATAACAATCTATCTCAAAGAAGAAAGAACTTGCCTTCCATGCATTCTCAGTCACGGACAATTCAGATGATGATGAAGAGGAGATGGCAATGCTTTCAAGAAAATTCAGAAGATTCTTGAAGTAAGGTAAGTTTAAATGTTTTAATTGCAATAAAATAGGTCATATGAAGAAGGATTGCCCATTGCTCAAAAACAAAGGTAAATTCAAGAGCAAAAAGTTCAGAAAGAAGAAAGACTACCAAGCTTCATGGGAAAATAGATTCCTCTTCCTCTGACGAAGAAGAAACCACTGAACATGCCAACATATTCTTTATGGCCCAAGAAGAAGATGAGGTACAATATACTGAACTCCTAAATGCATTTCATGAATTATACAGTGATCTTAAGAATGAAAAGATAAAGAATAAAGTTTTGTTAAAGGAAAATGAAAAAATTATTAAAGAAAATTCATGTTATGTATCTCAAATTTCTTCTATAAGTTCTCAAAAAGATGAATTTGAAAAAGTGGTATCATCATTGAAAAAGATAATGAGAATTTATTACAAAATAATGTTTTATTTAGAAGAGAAACTATGTCTTTAAATGAAAGAATTTCTGTATTAGATAAAGACATGTAAATTTTTAAAATGAAGCATGAAGAGTTTTGAAAAATGTGACTAAATTTAATCAAGGAAAAGAAAAGTTAAATGATTTATTATCATATCAAAAGATGTCACGTAATCATTATGGTCTTGAATTTTTTGAAAAATCTACATATGTTAGTAATCTATATAATTCTTTTGTGAAAAGAAATACTGATATTATTTCAAAAAAAATTAAGAACAAGTTCATATGGATTTCTAAAAACTTAAGCATTATTGATAAAAATACTTATATTGCATCATACATACATGATATATGTAATTCATGCAATTATGTGTATACTAATAGATGGAAGCCAAATTCAAATTGGATTTGAACTCCTAAAGATTAATGCTTTAATCTTATGATTGGTACCATCTAATGTTTATCTATCAGGTACCATATAAGAAGTTTGATAAGAAAAATATTTTAGAACATTTATCATATATATATTATGATATATTTTTGTAGGGGAAGAACACATGTTTTTCTATATCTGTTATAACCTTTTTCTGTAGGGGGAGAACTGATTGATGCTAAACCTGCACAAAAAATACGAGATTATAGAACTTAAAAAGAGAATGTGCAAGTGCTCAATTCTTACCGCTATAGCAAGTGGCTATGCGGGTCGTGATCCACAAGGAGGGTTTGCGATGGAAGCTTTACGTGTCTTTATTGAAATCTTATGAAAATAAGCGAAAGTTCTTCTCTGTTTTTAATGTTAAGAAAAAGAAAAAGAAATTTAAAGTTAAAGTTAGAGAGAAAGCGAGAGATGAAGAAGGTGAAAAATCAGAAAACGATAAAAAGCGACTATGTACAAATGGAATGAGTGGAGAAGAAAGAATGAAAACGGTTTGGAAGAAGTGGTGTTTGTGATTTACTTTACAGAAATGAAAGAAATAAAAGAGTTACTTACCTTCTTTTCGTCAAATGCTTACCTTGAGATCTTAGCTACGAAGTTACCTTGAATTAGAGGCATTCAGCGCATAGCCCATAAGATTTGAGTGTTGGTCTTCATCCACATTACATCATCAAGACTACTTCAAGAATGAAATGATACAGAGAGAGACTCTACTCTATCGTCATGAGCTATCGATGGCACTCGCAATGGCAAGGCTCTTTCGATGCTTCTAGACTCACTTGGAAGACGATTGTACGAAAAAGAAGAGTAAAATAGAAAAGAAGAAGAAGAAGAAGACTAAATAGAAGTACATACACAAAAAGAACATCGATTCGATTCCATTACAATCAAAGAAAAGAAATAAGTCTTACACCGGTGTCACTCCAGCTCAAGCTTCAGTCTTGTTCTTCGATGCAAGTCAATCTCCTCTGAATTACATAAATGAAACCTAAAATTACATAAAAATAAAGACTAAAAACCTAAACTAAGAAATGAAAACTAAGCTAAATCCTAATCTGCATTGTCCTCCCTTTTGCCTTTAAGTGCAGGTATTTATAGGAGAAATGGAGGGGGTAGAGGTGGATATTCAGTTCTGATCTGCTGTTTGTTGGCTTGTTGATTGCTGAATATCACTTAACAACTGATAGAATTAGAAATAATGATCAACATAAGAGTTATAGCTCTGTCAGTCTGCTTTCTGGATCATCTTGAATCATCAGAATTGAGATTCTGTAACAAAAGTTATGATTCGAATACTAAAATGTATCCAGTCAGAATCTGAATCAAACTTGCTTGATCTTTGCTTCAACCGATCGATTCTGAGAGGATTCTTCTCAACCAGTTTTCAACCTCTTGATTTTTCCCTGATTTACTGAGTGTAAATTAACTCTGATTTAATTTAGAATTTTTGTGGGCTTTGGGCTCATTTTTCTTCATCTCCTTAAAGAATGGGCCTGCAAATAAATTAAGCAATTAATTAGGACAATGCAGGCTTTTATTCTAAAATAAGTATGGAAATATGATATTAAATATGCAACATTAGAGACCAATCACACCCTCATACCTATCTTTTGCTCGTCCTCGAGCAAAACAACTAAACTATACTAAGGATTATTAGACCACTTTCGCAGGTCACGCGATTGCACTTAGCATGTGCAACAAGCCGTTAAACCTCTAGGTTTCCCCTAGAGGACGAGTTTTGTCTCGTGAGGGCTTTCAGCGGATTGCACCCACAAAATCCATAAAGAAAGGGAAATAAAGAGTTAGTATTTTCGAAAAGCATTTTGAAAGAGAAAAAATATTTGACATATAATTGTAAGATCTAAGCAATCTATAAGTTATAGGAAAACTAAAATTTTCATTCCTAAACTTAGTCTCTATTCAAAAATTTGTTATCAAGTAGAGTAAGGGGTCAAATTGTACTTCTCATTTAGTCTATTACTTTACCCTAAGTCATATGCACATTGATTAGATCTTACAATTTAGTCTATTACTTTCCCCGGCAACGGCGCCAAAATTTGATTGAGGCTAAACCTGCACAAAAAATACGAAATTTCAGATCTAATAATAAACTTATGCAAGTGCTCAATTCTTCCGCTATAGCAAGTGGCTATGCGGGTCGTGATCCACAAGGAGGGTTTGCGATGGAAGCGTTTACAGTTTTATTGAAATCTTATGAAAATAAGCGAAGATTCTTCTCTGTTTTAAAGTTATAAAAATGAAAAAGAAAGTTATAGTTAAAGTTAGAAGAAAGCGAGAGACGAAGAAGGTGGAAAAATCAGAAAACAAAAGAAAGCGACAAAGTACAAATGAAGTGGAAAGAAGAATGAAAACGGTTTGGAAGAAGTGGTGTTTGTGATTTACTTTACAGAAATGAAAGAAATAAAAGAGTTACTTACCTTCTTTTCGTCAAATGCTTACCTTGAGATCTTAGCTACGAAGTTACCTTGAATTAGAGGCATTCAGCGCATAGCCCATAAGATTTGAGTGTTGGTCTTCATCCACATTACATCATCAAGACTACTTCAAGAATGAAATGATACAGAGAGAGACTCTACTCCATCGTCATGAGCTATCGATGGCACTCGCAATGGCAAGGCTCTTTCGATGCTTCTAGACTCACTTGGAAGACGATTGTACGAAAAAGAAGAGTAAAATAGAAAAGAAGAAGAAGAAGAAGACTAAATAGAAGTACATACACAAAAAGAACATCGATTCGATTCCATTACAATCAAAGAAAAGAAATAAGTCTTACACCGGTGTCACTCCAGCTCAAGCTTCAGTCTTGTTCTTCGATGCAAGTCAATCTCCTCTGAATTACATAAATGAAACCTAAAATTACATAAAATAAAGACTAAAAACCTAAACTAAGAAATGAAAACTAAGCTAAATCCTAATCTGCATTGTCCTCCCTTTTGCCTTTGAGTGCAGGTATTTATAGGAGAAATGGAGGGGTAGAGGTGGATATTCAGTTCTGATCTGCTGTTTGTTGGCTTGTTGATTACTGAATATCACTTAACAACTGATAGAATTAGAAATAATGATCAACATAAGAGTTATAGCTCTGTCAGTCTGCTTTCTGGATCATCTTGAATCATCAGAATTGAGATTCTGTAACAAAAGTTATGATTCGAATACTAAAATGTATCCAGTCAGAATCTGAATCAAACTTGCTTGATCTTTGCTTCAACCGATCGATTCTGAGAGGATTCTTCTCAACCAGTTTTCAACCTCTTGATTTTTTCCTGATTTACTGAGTGTGAATTAACTCTGATTTAATTCAGAATTTTTGTGGGCTTTGGGCTCATTTTTCTTCATCTCCTTAAAGAATGGGCCTGCAAATAAATTAAGCAATTAATTAGGACAATGCAGGCTTTTATTCTAAAATAAGTATGGAAATATGATATTAAATATGCAACATTAGAGACCAATCAAGAACATATTTTCTGCAGGGGGAGAACATATAACATATTTTCTGCAGGGGGAGTTTTTGTGCACACAAAGTGTCATCATCAAAAAGGGGGAGAATGTTGGAACTTGTTTTTGATGATACATTTGTGAAGACATATCATTGGAGCTCTATCTCACAAGCCTATACAAGAGTTCTAGATGTTCAAGACTTTCCAAAGAGAGTGGTTATGAATGTGTATTATAATATTTATTAGAATGTTAAAAGCCTTGAAACACACATACACATCATTAGTCTATTAGTAGACTTGACCCTTCCTATTAGTAGACTTGACCACCTATTAGCAGACTTGACCCTTCCTATTAGTCAACTTGACCTCTCTTGTAGTCGACTAATACCTTGTCTAGTCGACTTATAAGAATCCTATAGTCGACTAAGTATTGTCCTGAAAAGATATTAACTTTCTGTTTATCAGCATTAGTCGACTTATCAATATTTATAGTCGACTAATACAAGTTATAGTCGACTTATAAACTTTGCTAGTCGACTAGTTTCAGTTTCTAGAAACTTATCTTTTGATTCAAACTTGACATAGTCGACTTGGTCCCAATACTAGTCGACTAACCGAGTATAAATTGTCCAACTTAGTCGACTAACCCATATACCAAGTCGACTAATGGCAGTTTCTGACTGTTAGACAGTTTCTATTTTCTGGTGTTTTATCCAACGTTATCCAACGATTATATATTCAAATTTGTCCTAATAACTATCCTAACTAACCAAAGAGTTCAGCTATAAATAGGGTTGTTATCTTAGGCTAAAAATACTAATTCAAATCAATAGTTTTCTGATCAAAAATTCTGTCAAAATTCTGGTTTTCAGAAAACTCTTCCACTTTCATTTCTTCACTCAAATTCTACTCCATAGTGAAGATTTCTGAGAGTCCACCTATAATAGCCCTTGTTTACGATCACATATAGATTCAAGGCTTATAGGATCATTTGTAATCACTCAAAGAGGAGCATTGTACAAGAGCGTCTTCTTAGTGTAGAAGAGAGGTTGTACAAGGTGTTTGTCTTCTTTGTTTGTAAGAAGAGTTGTACACATTTGGCAAAGGAGATTTGTCAAGTAGTGTGCAAGGTGTTGATTTTGGGTGTACAAAGTCAAAGGATAAAGAAAAATCTCAAGCGGGTGGCTTGGGGACTGGATGTAGGTCACAAGGACCGAACTAGGATAAATCTCTTGTGTTTGCGTTTGTTTATCTTTTCTGAGATTTAATTTCCTTTTATGCAAGTTTATTTCTGTAACGCTAATATCTTTGTTTGAGTGTTGACTCGTATATTTTAGATCCAACAATTGGCATCATCTCGGGACCAACAGATTCTTGATTCCTATCAATTTGGTTAGTTAGTTCAAGGATGTTTGAAAGTTTATAAATTTGCTCATTCATTAAACCTTGCATATGATCTATTTTTTCTTCTAACCTATCGAATGGATCATTTGAGGACTGAATCATGGATTCTATACTCTTTTCCAAGTAGGTAGGTTCTTCTATTGATGGTGTGAGAAAAGAAGTATATGAAGATGATGGTTTGAAAGGTTGTTGACAATATGGCTCAGGGGTGTTGTATCCCCATTGACTCGGTGAGGAGTAAATATGATTATTCCAATTTGTTTCATGAATTAAGGTTGGGACAAATGTTGATTTGGATAAGACCAACTAGGCATGCTTGGTTGGTTAAAGTTATGATATGTCTACTTGGTAATATCTGATTTAAAAGAGGTCGACGTGTAATATGAATTACTATTAAAATTGGAAAATTTGTTGTAATAAGCCATATCACATAAGAAATGCTAAAAACAAAGAGAAACAAATAGATAAAAAAAATATCTAGCCTAAGTTAGAAAACAATATATAATGTTCCTCCCCGGCAATGGCACCAAAATTTGATTGCACAAAACAGAGTACTGAGAATATGAAAAATGTATGTGATCAGTTTTAACTCTGAATCATTACAATTTAACTACTGTAGCAAGAGCTAAATGGGTTGAACCTCAGGGAGAGATGCGATGGAAGCTTTTCAGTAATATTGTCTTCTTATTATCTTCTCTGTTTTTAAAAAACGTGGAAAAAAGGGGATGGATTGTATGTGAAAAAAGAATTAATCTAAAAGAAAGGTTCACAACTTACTAATAATCAACCACCATACATGCTAATACTAGATAGATAATTATTTCACTTCAAATCCTAAACATGATATTCTACAACAAAATCAAGCAAGATACGTGTGATAGAAACTAGGTTATGATTTGAAATAATACCATCCTAGTTTTAACGTTAGAATATCAAAGTTGTCAATCAAGTATAAAGTAAAAAAAATCATTAGAAAGTATTTAGCAAATCTTGACCCTATTTGAAATAATACTAATCAACGTTTAACATTAAAATAACAAGATTTCATCAAGCATAGATTAAGAAAAACAGTTAAGAAGTATTAGCAAATATTTGACCTAGTTGCTTATCCTAATGAGTCATCAAGAATAAAAATTAGAGTAGACATGCATATAATCTAATCTGGTTATCTACTAGACATTAGATGTGATGGTGGTGATGTCTTAGCAAGCCATGAGAAAAATCTAGCTGCTCAACATGAAAAGCTAAAGGAAGCAAGAAATAAAAAAACAAGAAAAAGTAAAAATAAAATAAATAACAGAAGAGATATGAAAAGAACGAAAGCACCTTGTATTGATCTGCCACCTCAAATTACAATGGCTTCTCCTTCTCACAAATCTTGAATTAGATGTAGAAGTAGAATCTAAAAATTACAAAAGAAATTTAGAGAAGAGACTAAAGAAAAATCCTATGTTATGATCTCTGATGTGGAGATGTTTGACAATGAGAGATTTCAGGCTCTTTAAATAGGCCTCAAATCTAATCACAGGACACAAATTTGAGATTTCCTAATTCAACAAGGAATTCAGTCCTGCAGCAATTCAGCGTGTTATTTGCTGAATATGACTCATCAGACGGCTGAATATGGTGTGATAAACTGCAGAATAATAGTTCTTCGAGTCTTCTTTCTGTAGCATCTTAAATCATCGGATTTGAATATCTGTAGGAAAAGTTATGATCCAAATACTAAAAGGTGTACAGTTAGAATCCGAGTCTGAATTGATTTTGAACTCTTTTTAATTTGAATTATCTTCTCTTTCCCTTTTAGGATTAGCTTTATCCCATTCATCTTCTAAAACTTTATCTTTTGAATTTGAACTTGAATTTAGGAGATGAAGATTAATCCTTTCCTCCTTTGGATTCAATTTAAAACCAACTTTAGATAGGATTAGGGATAAAATGAAGTTTCTTGTATCTTTATGCTCTCATTTAAGTAACTACACACCATAATAAAAAAAGGGTTAATAGCATTAATTAATAAAGAAATGATCAAGGATATATGTGTAAAAGTGATGATAAAAATACAATTTTGGAGTACAATCAGTAGATCAATCGCAAACACCGAGATATGTTTTGAAGTTCGAGCCACTGCTCTATGTCTCCGCCTTCACACAGAAGGATTTCCACTATACGTTCACACAGGACTTCCCACACAGGAAACCTCCACTGAGGATTTGGCAAATACAAAGTAGGAGTACACAACTTCTCTCTCCAACAAGCAATCTCTACAGAAGAGGCAAGACACAACAACAATCACCTCTCACTAGAGGGATAAGACATTAAGCCAAACAATAACTATCAGCTTTACACTTAGAGGGATAGGCACAAAGCTAAAACTCCAACTTTAATCACCTCTACACTAAGAGGGATACCAACAAACACAATCACCTCTACACTTAGAGGGATACCCAAAGTAAAGAAAGATTACAACTCTTGGTGATCACAAACAACTTTGGTGATCACAAAGACTACAAACTAATTTTCTCACAAAAACAAGATCTTATAGATAGGATAGAGATGATAGCTCAAGTGTGAGAAAATAAAGTGTTTGAAAAACAAATCACAAAGAAAAGCTCTTGTAAAAAACTCTAGATAGAAATATAAATGAAGATCAAAACCAATTCCCAAAGACTCTCCTTTTCTTTGATTTTTTTGACCCTTTAAAACAAATAAAAGATAAATCTTTTAGCCCAAAAACTCTTGAAAACTTGTTGCTAAAACACTTAGAAAGATAAAAATTTTTGCTCTTGAAATTCTTTTTCAAAACAGCCCAAAGGGATGGGTATTTATAACCCATTCTAAAAACTAGCGTTGGGTCAAAGTCAGCAGAAAAGTCTGCTTCCGGTCGACCGGCCAACGGTCAAATTTATGACCGTTGCAGCCTGCCGGTCGACCGATCCCAGGTTTTGACCTATCAGTCAGAACCCGGTCGACCAGGGCCAGAACCAGAGAGCAGAGCTCTCTGGACGGTCGACCGCTCGGTCAACCGACCCACCAGCCAATTGGTCATGCACGCTTTGTGCACATCGGTCGACTGACTTCTGGTTTGGTCGACTGAGCGGTCGACCGGCAGAAGGCCAGGTCAAACAACTTATAGGGATTAAAACTTGATCTTTTTAACTTCTAAAAATCCCATAGAATTCACATAAAATCCACAAAAATAAGTTCTTTTAAGATCTTTGAAGTACAAGTATGTGTGACTAAAATTCAACACATATTATAAACAATTTGAACCATTTTTGTGATATTGAAATTTAGTTTAAACACAAAATCTGTATTTTCTAAAACTTGGATTTTTGAAATGAAAAACCATTTTCTCCAAAACTCAAATAGATACAAAAACATGATATTGAAAGAAATTTGAAGCATATTGTATATAAATAGATCCAATACACATGTAATAGATATATTTATGTTTATGACATGAAATCCAAAACCGATTAAACCGAAAAACAAACTTTAAACTTGTGTGTGTATGTGAACTTGAGCATATCAACACTATCTACCTTTACACAAGATCTAAACATTCTAAACTAAAACAAACTGAAGTCTTCTTGTCTCCAAGCCGACTCGATCCAAAGCGATCCAATAAGTTTGACTCCAACTGAGTGCTAGATGCGATCTTGACGCTCGAGCTCTTGAATCTACATGTGTTAGCTTCAAAACTCCTTTGTTGAAGCCAAACACCTACTAATATCTTGGTCAATCATCTGAAGCTAATTAAGCACAAGATCATTAGTAAACTATAACTACATGAGTTAATCATCATCGAAACTAGAGTGATGGGCCTTTGGGCTAACAATCTTCCCCTTTTTGATGATGATAAAACTCATGGAGTTACATATGCATGGATTAAAGTTAAGCTTCATAGAAGCTCCCCCTTAACTCATGCATAGCAATAAACATAAAGATATTCTGTTGAATGCATAAATAATACATATATGCATAAACAAAGAAATGAAATAAACATGCGTATATATATGCATAAACAAGGAAATGAAATAAACATGCATATATAAACTCTCCAAATACTTTAATCATGCATATAAAACTCTTCAAATACTTCTCTCCCTTTTTGTCAATTCATTAACAAAGGGGCGAAAACAAATCAAGCAATAAAGATATGTATGCGATATACATTCATGAAGAGGAGAGACGTAAAGTTAACTTCCCCTTTATACATGCATTTATATGAAAAGAGATGACTAAACCCTAACCCCATAAAGCATAATGTACAATGTATAAGTAAAAATGTTAAGCTCCCCCTACACACGTGAACTACATACCAATGTGAGGTCAATCATTTCAATATGAAATATACTCAACATGAATATATATATATAGAAGATGTTAAGCTTCCCTTGCATATAAGCAATATTTATCAAAACATTATGAAACCTTTTTAAAACAAATTTATGATACCAATTGAAAATAAACAAAAAATTTTAAGATACCAAAAGATACCAATTGAAAATATCTTGTAAATTTTTGATACCAATAGAAAATAAAACATTGTACATTTTTTATACTAATTGAAATATATATTATAAATTTTGATACCAATTGAAAGTAAAAGCCAAAATTTTGGGTAAACACAACTCATTTTGCAATAAGGATACCAACTTGAGCATAATACCAATTTAAGATTATTGATATCAATATTGAAAATGTTAGCATATATCAAAACAAAGTACTTTTCATCATAAAAAATGGGAGTAAGATACCAATTGAAAATAAAACCGATTGAAAAACACGAATTTTTCTCCCCCTTTATGAAATACTAATAAAAATAATGCATAAGCTTGTATAAGATACTAATTGAATAATAATTGACATTAAGGAGTAAATCAGGCTTAGCATAAACATAATTTGTACTTTAAAATGTAAAGATATTATAAGCATAATCAAATCATATATATATATATATAAATGTAATTACCAATCGAAATTGATACTATTTGAAATTTGAAGCATACATGTATAGGAAAAACGCATATGAGTATGCAAACATAAAAATATCAATTGTGATACCAATTGAAATATAATGTGAAATAAGTGTATAACTCATAATTACCACCCTATTCATGCATATATTTAAATTGATTTTCAATAAGAGCATACAAAATATGGTCGCCCATCCAACCACCCTTTGAAGTAAGGGGTTTTCTAAAATATGAATTTGAAAATAATTTTAACACAATTGAAAACTCTTTCAAAATGAAGAATTACGCAACTAGTTTTATGATAATCTTGTAAACTAGTACGAAGTCCTTCAAGCAAGTAATAAAACATGAAAAATATGAAAATTTAATTTTCATCAAACTAATACAAACTTCAAGGTATATGTATATTTTGTCTAAATTAGAAGTATACATATATATCTCAAACACAAATGAGTCCATAAAGAGTTTTGCATAAAAAGTAAGTGACTCAAGGGTATACATGTATATCTAATGTTTAGACAAAATAACATATACATGAAGCTAAACACATTATCATGAAAAATAGGGAATACAAGTTGAAATGCAAGAATCATCAAAACTAGGCTATCTAGTACATCTAATGAGTACAAATGAGCAACATAGCACAAACATATAATAATCAATTTGTGGCTCACTAGTTGCACAAGTATGTACACAAGTTTAATAAAAACTACATCTAACTATGTAGTCAAAATATGAAGTGTAAAATCATAAACAAATATGATCATTAACGTAAATGCACGTGTTTTAGAGCTACGATATACACAATAGCTAAATTAAAGTGAGAACACAAAATATAAGTCCATATAAACATGGATGTATCTCAAATACTACATATGTATATCACAAGTCTAATAAGCATGACATTTAACATAATAATCATGAAAAATTAAAACATGCTAAAAATCAATAATATGAAAGCATGTACACTAAATGAGAATTAGAGATAGTTACCAAAATTATTAGAGCTAATCTCTAAATTTTCAAACCATGGTGGTCCTCCCACCAAACTCTTTTGAAAGTGATGCATTCAAAATGTCACCATTTAACTCAGAACGTATCCACCATTAAGACACCAATACCCTTACGTCAAGTGAGAGCCCACACCTACATCAAATAAAATAGGAGTGACTTTTGGTACACATACTTTATTGGGTCCATGGGGGTTAGCACCCTTCCTAACCCAAACATACTTATTTGCAAAATTTAAAATATTTAGTCTATCATAATAAAATTTTACAAGGTGGCCCTTACGTCCACAATGCGGACAAGTGTACACATGAGCATACATAGAATCATATGTGTAAGCATGATCAGCATGTGTGTGCTATGTATGGAGTGCATGCATATGAAAAGTATGTTTCTTGCGAAACATGGATTGAACCGTGTATGGTTCAAGGCACATTGGCTCAAAGTGGAGCCTAAACAATCAATACTTTTCTTCAATACACAAATATCATTTTAATATTTGAAGATAAAGTGGAGCATGCATTATGTTTAGCACTAGTGGAAGAAGCAATAGGAACATGACAAACATGAGAATAAAAATCATTTTTCAAGAAAATATTTTTCTTTGAAACCAAATCCAATTCTTTTAAAGTTAAAGCAATTTTATTTTTCAAAAATTCATTCTCTTTTATAACAAAATCAAGTTTTGAAGGCAAAGCTTTATTTTTCTTTACAACATCATCACTATCATTTTTATTTTTCAAAAATTTATTTTCCTTTAACACAAGGTCAAGTTGGGATTTCAATGAGTCCCTTTCCTTTGAAATTTCATCCCTCTCTTGCAAAATCAAATCAAGTTTTGAACACAAATCCTTATTTTCTTTATTTAATTTAATGCTCTTCTTTTTCAAAACTTGGTATTTTTCAAGTAAGTTTTCACAAACAATAGATAGCTCTTTATTTAATGCATCGGCATCCATAATGTCATCACCAGAAGAAGTAGCACTATCATCTAGTTGAGTTTCCGATTGTACCTCAAGGGAGTCATTCCCTTGAGCCATGTAGCACGTTTGTTCGGACTCATCTCCACTAGATTCCTCCTCCACATATTTTATCGTTTGTAGCGCGGGCGAGGTCATAGTGTTTCACACTGCAAAAGTGGAATCATAATGAGAAACAGTCATAACATAATCTTTACTTAGAGTGCGTATAAGTGCCTCTAGGGCTTGTGCATTGGCTTCTATATGCTTGTCATTACCAAAATATGATTTCTTGGTAGTGGCAAGATAAACATGCATTCCTAGGGTCTTAAGGTATATACTCATCTTAAGCTTCCATATATCGATGTTAGAAACATCAAACATGGGAGAGGCAAGGTAATCCATGAGTATATAAACTAAAAGTATACAAATGAAAATATTAGATTAGCAATACAAGATCTCACTCCTAGGTGGTTAAACCTAATATCAGGAACGTGGGCTCTGATACCAATTGAAAATACACCTAGAGGGGGATGAATAGGTGTATGGCTAATCTAATGAATAAATGATGCGGAATTAAAAACTAATTGCAACATACTAAGTCTAACCAAAGAGTGTTGCTGAATTCCCGGTGAAGGGCTCTGGACTATCTCCTCTAAATTCTTCTAAATAAGAGTTGAGGTGCTATATGAAGCTCTCTTGGTTCAACACTAGTATGGGCACACAAACAATACCAAACATATATGATATGAACAATATGATGCAATGCAAGATATAAAAGAGAGGAGAGAGAGAGTTTAGAGATAATGGATCAATCACAAACACCGAGATATGTTTCGAGGTTCGAGTCACTGCTCTACGTCCCCGCCTTCACACAGAAAGATTTCCACTATATGTCCACACAGGACTTCCCACACAGGTAACCTCCACTGAGGATTTGGTAAATACAAAGTAAGAGAACACAACTCCTCTCTCCAACAAACAACCTCTACACAAGAGGCAAGACACAATAACAATCACTTCTCACTAGAGGGATAAGGCATTGAGCCAAACAACAACAATCACCTCTACACTTAGAGGGATAGGCACAAAGTCAAAACTCTAACCTCAATCACCTCTGCACTTAGAGGGATACCAACAAACACAATCACCTCTACACTTAGAGGGATACCCAAAGTAAAGAAAGATTACAACTCTTGGTGATCACAAAGATCACTAACAACTTTGGTGATCACAAAGACCACAAACCAATTTTCTCACAAAAATAATATCCTATAAATAGGATAGAGATGATAGCTCAAGTGTTAGAAAATAAAGTCTTTGGATAACAAATCACAAAGAAAAACTCTTGGGAAAAACTCTAGATAGAAATATAAATGAAGATCAAAGCCAATTCCCAAAGACTCTCCTTTGATTTTTTCAACCCTTTAAAATAAATAAAAGATAAATCTTTTAGGCCAAAAACTCTTGAAAACTTGTTGCTAAAACACTTACAAGGATAGAAATTTTGCTCTTGAAATTCATTTTCAAAACAGCCCAAAGGGATGGGTATTTATAACCTATTCCAAAAACTAGCCATTGGATCAAAGTCAGCAGAAAAGTTTGCTTCCGGTCGACCTGCCGGTCAACCGGCCAATGGTCAAATTTATGACCGTTGCAGCCTGCCGGTCGACTTATCCCAGGCTTTGACCTATCGTTCGACCGCTCGGTCGATCGAGGCCAGAACCAGCGAGCAGAGCTCTCTGGCCGGTCGACCGCCTGGTCGATCGGGGCCAGATCCCGAGAGCAAAGTTCTCTAGACGGTTGACCACTCGGTCGACCGGCCCACCAGCCAATAGGCCGTGCACGCTTTGTGCACATCGGTCAACCGTCCCAGTCGACCAACTTCTGGTTCGGTCAATTGAGCGGTCGACCAGCAGAAGGCCAGGTCAAACAAATTATAAGGATTAAAACTTGATCTTTTTAACTTCTAAAAAATCCCATAGAATTCATATAAAATCTACAAAAATAAGTTCTTTTAAGATCTTTGAAGTACAAGTATGTGTGACTAAAATTCAATACATATTATAAACAATTTGAACCATTTTTGTGATATTGAAATTTGGCTTAAACACAAAATCTGTATTTTCTAAAACTTAGATTTTTGAAATGAAAAACCATTTTCTCCAAAACTCAAATGGATACAAAAACATGATATTGAAAGAAATTTGAAACATATTGTATATGGATAGAATCCAATACACATGTAATAGATATATCTATGTTTATGACATGAAATTCAAAACCAGTTAAACCAAAAACAAACTTTAAACTTGTGTGTATGTGAACATGAGCATATCAATACTATCTACCTTTACACAAGATCTAAACATTCTAAACTAAAAACAAACTGAAGTTTTCTTGTCTCCAAGCTGACTCGATCCAAACGCGATCCATCGAGCTTGACTCCAACCGAGTACTAGATGCGATCTTGACGCTCGAACTCTTGAATCTACATGTGTTAGCTCCAAAACTCCTTTGTTGAAGCTAAACACCTACTAATATCTTGGTCAATCATCTGAAACTAATTAAGCACAATATCATTAGTAAACTATAACTACATGAGTTAATCATCATCAAAACTAGAGTGATGGGCCTTTGGGCCAACAGTTTCTATGCCTAAGTAGCGGGCCTAATTATCCCAAACTACTGTTCTTCAAGGTTTCGCCTCACCAATCCTCAACCTTTGACACTGATTTGGTAAGAGTCAAATTCTAATCAACTTTTCCCTTAGGTCAGTCTCCTGAGTCTGAGATGTCCCTAGGACAAACATCTACTCAATTTTAGTTAGGTTTGGGCTAGTGAGTGAGGAGATTGTTTGTGTGCTAAGGGAGGGTAATGACTTTCCCACCTTATCTTATTTATAGGACAAGCCCTTAATTCTATTTAATGCAATGTACAAGTATATAGGAAAAGTAACACTCAAGCAATATTTCATACAAGAATGAACTCTATACTAAATGCTATGCACATATCCCTTGGCTCCAGCACTCTTCAACAGTAAATAGAAAATGTAACGAATAGACACGTACCTAAGTGCAAAGTCTAAACCGTTTTTAGCATTTACAATTAACATTTTGCTGTTAAGTTAGAAATGTATGTACAATGAGTCAAACAAGAAAATAAATAGTTGTAAATATTTAAACTTTGCAATTCAGTCAACCTGCAAAAAATACAAGTTAGTAGTTCACACAGATTGCCACGGGAAAGTAGCAAATCTGAGGGCTTCTGGGCTCTGCTTTCTTGAGCAGAGTCCAGGGCCACTTATATGTCTACTGCAGTAAAAATTTTCTTGTTGTTAAACCTGTACACCAAGAACAGAGAAGAAAGTTAATCAATAAAGTAAATAAAAAAAAGAGTTACTTGCCGTCCCTCCCCGGCAACAACACCAAAATTTGATTGAGTTTTAACCTGCACAGAAAATACAGAATTTCAGAACATTATAATAGAAATGTGCAAGTTCTCAATACTACCGCGATAGTAAGTGACTATGCGGATCGTAATTCACAAGGAAGGACTAGTGGTGGAAGCGTTTTGTAAGTTCTCTTATAAGTTACTTAAAATGGTTAAAGTTATTCTATTATTCTTTTAAAAAAAGAAAAATAAGTTATGTTAAATTGTGAAAGTGATTGGTTGGAGTAGATAGAGAAAATAGAAAATAAATTTATACAAATAAAGTGAAAAAGTGAATAGAGTTGAGAGTTGATGGTGATTTAAACTAAAAATTAAAAGAAAGGAAGAAAACCTAATAATTCTTATTTACCTCTTCAGTGCTCATATGCCTTGAATCCGTTGCAACGACTTACCTTGTCTTTGAAGGCGATCAAGCATCGCGTGTAAAATCTTCCTCAGTCTTGATTTACACTATGAATAAAAGGGCAAGCTAAACTAATGTAGGAATGGTTGTTTATCACCATAGGCTATCAAGGGCACTAGCAATGGCGAAGCAATCTCGAGGCTATAGGATTCACTTGGATTGCAAACACATCAGAGGAAAGTAAACAAAAATAAGAGGAAAGAAGAAAAAAACTTCGATTCGATTCAAATAACAATAAAAGAAAAGACTTACTTAAACCGGTGTCACCCTTAGTACAAACTTGCTCTCATTCCTCTATGAAACTCTCATCTCCTCTTAGTTACATAAAGAAAAAGAAAAATTACATTAAAAGAGAAAGAAAAATCTAGGTTAAGCCTATACAAGAATCTATTCTACTCTCTGCTTTATCATCCTCTGCCTCTGATGCGTGGGCCATTTATAGCATAGAAATTGATAAGAAAATGAGTCAAAATTTAAAGGGAGTTGGCTATTTCTGAATTTGAATCCTCCCCTTATCTCCAAACTTAATTTGGTGCGGATATTCAATTCTGGTCTGCAGCTTATTGGCGTGTTGATTACTGAATATAACTTATCAAATGATAGAATTAGAAATAGTGATTAACGTTGGAGTTGTAGCCCTTTAAGTTTTCTTTCTGCATTAGCTTGAATCATCAGATTTGAGTTTCAGTAACGAACGTTATAATTAAAATAGTAAAATGTATTCAGTCTGAATCTGAGTCAAAATTGCTTCATCTCATTCGTTGATCTTCTCTCTATCCATTTATCCCTTTGGATTTTGAATTTGGACTCTGTATTTGATGTTATCCTCGGTTAATCTTTAGATAACTAAAATGGATTTATAGAATCTGAATTTTACCGATTTTCATTTGGTGTTATCTTTCTGATTTGCTCTGATCTTTAGCTAAACATTTCTCCCAATTGTTTATTTGTTCTGGATAGGTGATATCCTCATAGATCTTTAAGTTAATCGAATTGATTCACTAAAATTAAATTTTTAACTGACTAGATCTGGAATCATCCTCAGCTAACCAAATAGATGCAGTTAAATCTTATTTTAACTGGTATTTATTTGGTTTAATTCTCTTTCTCTTCATGATTATCTTCTGCAAAATAGACATTTAAGACAAAGAAATTAGCATATTTTGAGTGTAATGAAAAAATGCAAAATATGTGTACGATCACATACTATGATCTAGATCTGCAATACCACCCCAGGAAGGTGAATATACTTCCTGATGCTCTCAGTAGGAAGCCTTCTTTCATGATGGTGACTTAGCAGAAGCACATGCAGGGAGAGATTATTAGACTAGATTTGGAGATCTTTCTACCTGGAGATACTGGGAGACTCATGACCTTGGTGACTCAACCATCTCTGATCGAGAAGATCAAGGAGATTCAGAAGGAAGACCCTAAGTTGTAGAAGATCAGAGAAGAAGTGGAAGCCGGATTAAGGCAGGATATAGGCAGCCAGCAGATGGTTCGCTTAGGTTCGGAAGCAGACTCTGTGTACCATCTGGGAAAGTTCGAAGGGATTTGCTCTCTGAAGCTTACAGTTTCCCTTATTCGGTACACATAGGGGGGACTAAAATGTACAGAGACCTCAAGCAATACTTTTGGTGGCACGGGATGAAGAGAGAGATAGCTTGATTCGTAGCCCATTACCTTATATGCCAACAAGTCAAGGCGGAACACCAGAGGACGGTTGACGGTCAGGCTGCTACAACCACTCCCTATTCCTGAAATGGAAGTGAGGAAATATCACCATGGACTTTGTTGTAGGCCTGCCTAGGAGTCCAAAATGGAATAATGATATATGGGTGATCATGAACTGACTCACTAAGAGTGCTCACGTTATACCTTTCAGAGTCGGACAATCTAAGAACTTACAGAGAAGTACATGCAGGAAAAGTCAGACTACATGGAGTCCCTGTAAGTATTGTTTCAGATAGAGACATTAGATTTCTGTCATGTTTCTGGGATAGTCTTCAGAGGAGGCTCGACAGCAAGTTAAAGTTTAGCATGGTATTTCATTCTCAGACTGATGGCTAATCAGAAAGAACCATCCAGATTCTAAAGGATATGCTTAAAGCCTGTATACTAGACTTTAAGGGATTAGCGGATGACCATTTGCATTTAGTGGAGTTCTCCTAAAATAACAGCTATCAGGCTAGTATCCAGATGGCTCCATATGAGGCACTCTATGGGAGAAAGTGCACATGTCCTGTGTGCTGGGATAACATTGGTGAAAGGAAGCCGCTCGGCCCAGATCTGATTTTGCAAATAGTAGAGAAGGTGGCCAAGATTAAGAAACATATGAAAGCCTTTCAAGGTCGTTAGAAGAAGTAGGTTGATGCCAAGAGAAGACCCTTAAGAGTTTGAAGTAGGTGATCATGTATTTCTTAAGATCTCACCAACTCGAGAGGTTATTAGATTTGGCTGCAGTGGGAAGCTGAGTCCCAAATACATTGGACCTTTTGACATCATAGTGTAAGTCAGAGAAGTAGCATACCGAGTAGCCTCACATCCAGCCCTAATTGGTGTTCATGACGTATTCTACATCTCCCAATTAAGAAAGTACATCAGAGACGACCAACATATTCTGGACTATTTAGATATGAGACTGAATCTCAATCTATCCTATGAGGCTCAGCCAATCCGCATCATCGACAAGAAGGAGAAGGTTCTGAAGAACAAGACCATTCCCCTGGTACTGGTATCTTGGGATTCAAACTCTCCTAGGGATTCCACCTTTGAACGGGAAGATGAGATTAGGGCTAAATATCCTCATCTCTTCTCAGGTAACTTATCTCACTTTTAGCTATCTATTCATCATCTTATAGATTAGAATACTCTTCTCCTTATTTACTTTTGAATTTCAATGACAAAACTCTTTTATTAGGTCGGTTGGATTGTAACTCTCGGTTCCAGTAACCGGTATTTTTCACTGAAGGTCGGTATGGTATAAATACCTATTCTGGTGGTCTAAAGTAAGTCTACTTTAACTCTAATAAAATTTCCTAATATTTCAGATTTTTTTAATATTTTTAAAAATTTTCTAAACTAATTGAAGATTCTTGAAATTTGTGACCCATCTTTGTCGCTATACGACTTCCGGATTTTTTATTTACAATTGGGGATGAATTTCATGAATCTGATTTCTCAGTAATATTTAAAATAATATTTTCTATTTTAAAAAGTTATAGGAATTTTTCCAAATTAAATAGGAATTTAATTGAGTTAAGAAAAGGCAAAAATAAAAATAAATAAAAATAAAATCTGGAATTTATTTGCAGCCACTGGTTTTAAACCTTGGTGGGCTAGGAAAAAATGTAATGAGTTAACCATGCTACCATATTGGCGTGTGGTATAGAGACCCAAGCCCACCAGTTTTAAACATTAATCTATTTTCCCCCCATTTTCTCCAACTTCCCTGACTCTCTCTAATTTCTCCCACACTTTCTCCCCCTCATTTTCACTCTCCCAAACTGAACCCACTGCTTCTTCCATGTAGTCTAACTCTCATGGATGGCTTAGGGTTGTACGTGGTACCTATACGAGGGGTATCTCACCATCTTAATTCATTTGCAGTACCTAAACCTCTCTCTCTTCTTCACTATACTCTCTCTCTCTCTCTCCTGAATCTTTAAAGTGCTGGTCAAGAGAATAACTTTCAGACTGAAGGAAAGCGTTTCAGGTATTTTATTTTGTATTTTCATAGATTTAAGTTAGAATGGCATTTCATCGAACACGTAGTACACATTACATTATATGCTAAAATCATAATAAAATTATATAGAACACCTAAGATGAGTCTTGTATTTATCATAATTTTTTTAGGATTTTACCTATTTTTATAAGAGGGAAGAAAAAAACTGCTCTCGGCCAGGATAGGCCAGCCTGGTCTAGTCGGGCCAGACCCGACTGGGTCTGTGTCTAGCACAGACCCAGCCTGGGTCTGTTTTACAGACCCGAAAAATAGACCCGAACCCCGCCCAATATTAAAAATAGAAAAAGGAAAAAGAATGAAAAAGAAAATAAATAAATAAAATATAATGAAATATGTAGAAAATTAACTGTAGTAATTTACAATAGCAGACCTGACCCAAACCATTACTGTAGCAGACTCGTTCCTGTAGCAAACATACCCGTTAAGCCTTTTATTGATTTTAATTGATTTTTAGGTTTATTTTAATTCAAAAAAATTCGAAATAAACTCATAAAATTTAAGAAAATTCACAGAAACTTACAAACTAAATTTGGGACTTTGTAAAATTATTTTGACTATAACATTACTTAGAATAATATGAAACTAAATATTCTTAGTAATTATTATTTAATGATCATTTATTTAAAAATTGTCAATAAATTTCTAAATATCACAAAAAATATAAAATTTATAATTCAGTACTATGTAAATATTATACATCAATTTATTAGTTTAAGCATGTATTTTATCATGAAATTATATTATTAAGTGGTTTCTAAAAAAATTCAAAAATTAAATTATTTTGAAATATTAACCAACCAAAATTATAATAAATAGTAAAAATTATATGCTTATTCAACTTATCACTGAATAAATAACATGTCAAGTCTCTAATTAATTCACACAATATTTATGTCGCGAGTTTTACCCAGAGCTGGTTGTAGTTACGAAAATTCAGATTCCAACGATATCAGGCCAGTGCACATACTCTCTCCTCTGTGTTCTTTTGTTAGTTTATAAATTCTTTTCCAATCTCGATTCCCATATCCTCCCCTGATCATGTTTATTACAAGACAGGCATGTATAGGATATTTGTTACAAAAATGATCATTTAAGTATAACTATAAATTAGTAAATATTGTACAAGTAAGTTAATGTCACCATATGTCATGATTACTATTTTATGATTACATCTATGTCCTAATACACTGCCATCACTTATACTATTATGCATTTGTCACTCGATGTTGTCATCATTTTTTATTTTTCTGAAATTTTGATATGTATTGTAATCACTATTTGAAACTGATACTCTTGATACTGATCCCAAATCTTGTCACGCTGAGTTACATATTATCTTGCATTTACATTGATTAATAAAATTAACCAAGCTGGGTTATTGGGAAAACTGTAGCAAGGGAAATCCAGGGAGGTGTGTTTAGAAGGGAGACCACTTGTGGGTTTAGATGCCACACGTGATCTTGTGATTTATGTGAGCTCCTGTTATTACATGTTACATGATACCTGAGTACAGTGAACTATTTTTCTCTGCTATCAGGGTCCACTAACGCATCACTTATTTGATATATAGTTGTCCTGTGGGATGGGGCACAGGATGGCTGCATTAGTTTGGGAAATAAAATATACTAGACTTAGAATTATCATTTGTGATATGGATAATCCTGACTAGATGATGTTCCTGGACTTGCCATATTGTTCTTAACTTATGATCATGTGATCTTGTGACCTATGACTATGATATACGACATTACTCATCCAGGGTGCTTCTACTCATTATATACATGTCATAGTATACATACATGACCTTATTTCACATGATCTACTGTTCTGTTACTCTCGCCGGTATCTTACCTGTCAGTTTATATTACCATTAGATTTATTATTCATTGATTCCAGTGCTCTACTTATATTGCCCTTTACTTTCACATTTCCATATTATTGTTTTCTCTTTTCGTGTGCGCACTTGCTGGTCTGCTTCTGATAGACCTCGATATTTCAGCATTAGAGCTTGAGGAGACTGATAAACCACTGTTCGAAGAAACCCAAGAAGACTATCATGCGTGAGTCTGACATTTCTTGTCTTACGTATTTTGGCATTTTGTCTTGTTATGATGTCCCGATGCCAAAATTGTATCTTCTTTTATTTCTGATTTGTTATGTTTCCAATCTTGTATCCAGATAAAGACTATTATAGATGTATATCTTTTATGTGAAAATGAAACTTCTGGTTGTCTATTGTATATGTGTGCGAGTATTTGGGTTATTTACTACAGCGTAAGGTATTCACGGAAAAGATTTTCCTCTCGTGAGTATCTGCTGGCCATCGTCACATACCCGTACACCGTATTTTGGAAAGCGGGGTGTGACACTAACCATCAAGTAAAGCACACTACCAATCATGCAACAGTAGAGTTTAATGTCAACATTTTTAGCTTGTTCATCCTTATTAAGCTTGGTTGTAGCAGCCATAGGAGTCTTGCTAGCCTTCGCATTCTCTAGACCAAATTTATTAATAACCTCTTTTGTGTACTTAGCTTGATTTACGAAGACTCCATCACTCTTTTGCTTGATTTGGAGTCTAAGGAAATAGTTGAGTTCCCCCAACATTCTCCTTTCAAACTCTTCCTTCATGCATAATTCAAAATCCTTACAAAGCTTTTCGTTTGAAGTACCGCGAATGATATCATCAATATAAATTTGCATATTTGCACAATAAAATATCTTTAACAACATGCATAGTAAACAAAGTGGTATCTACTCTACCTTTAACAAAACCCTCATCAATAAGAAAAGTTCTAAGTCTTTCATACCAAGTTCTTGTAGCTTGTTTCAAACCATACAAAGCTTTTTCAAGTTTAAAAACATGATTGGAATATGCAGGATCAACAAACCCGGGGGTTGTTCAACTTACACCTCCTCCTCATAAAACTATTAAAAAAAGCACTTATAACATCCATTTAAAAAAGTTTAAAATCTTTAATAAGGCATAAGCAAGGATCATCCGTATGGTTTCAAGCCATGCTACGGGTGCAAAGATTTTCTCAAAATCGATTCCTTTGACTTGAGTCTAACTTTGTGCTACTAACCTATCTTTGTTTCTAATTACATTACCCAACTCATTCAATTTATTTCTAAAGATCCATTTAGTATCAATAGTTGGTCTATCATGATGCCTAGGAATAAGATGTCAAACTTGGTAACGCTAAAATTAATTGAGCTCTTCTTACATTGCAAGAAACTAGTATGAGTCGCCCTCGGCCTCGAGGTTGTTCTTAGGCTCTATGTGTGATATGAATGCAACATGGCCACATGATTGGTCACTAATGTTGCATATTTAATGTCACATTTTCATACTTATTTTTAATAAAAGCCTGCATTGTCCTAATTAATTGTTTGATTTATTTGCAGGCCCAATCCTTAAGGCAATGAAGAGAAATGAGCCCAAAAGCCCACCAGAATTCTGAATTAAAACAGAGTTAATTCGCACAAATAAAATCAGGGCAAAATCAAGAGGTTGAAACCGGTTGAGAAGAATCCTCTCAGAATCGATCGGTTAAAGCCAAGAAATCCAAGGCCATTTCGTCAGAATCCGGAGCTCCAAAGACAAAACCAACAAAGGATAAAGTCAGAAGGAGAAACCAGCGTGACCCACCAACAGGGTGTGGCCACCTGGCCACACCCTTGCCGCGGAAACGCGGCAAAAGCCGCGTTTCCGCGGCAATCCTGGGGAGTTACGGGGAGCGTGAACTCCCCCGACCTCCCCGGGATCTTGGTGGTTGGGTATTTGCCTATAAAAGGCCATTATCTGCGCTGAAAGTTGGAGGCGAATGCAGATTAGGATTTTAGACTAGTTTTTCCATTTTGTAGTTTAGTTTTATGTAACTTGTATGTAGCTTAGGGTAGATGATGATTCATGTAAGTAAGAGAGAGAGGCTGAAGTTGAGAGTGACACCGACGATGTACCCTCCTCCTTTCTTTCATTGTCTCAGTAAGCAAAAAAGGTAACATTTGTTTATGTTTGTATCTTTACTTTCCTTTTTGTTTTGCTTTCCTCCTCCTCTTCTACTTTACCTTTGATTGTATGTGTTGAGTTTACAAGTGAATTCCAAAGCAAGTATCACTAAGCTACGTGAGAGCCAGCGATAGTTCATGAAGACGTTCTCCTCTTCCAAGCTCGCATCACTTCGTTCTTCTTACGCTTGACGATATAATGTGCACGGGGACCGAGCTCGAGTTTATGATCTATGCGTTGAACGCCTCCGAAGCAAAGAGGTAGAACTTGCAAAAAGGTTTCCAATTAAGTCATCACTCAACCTCGGTAAGTATCTCTTCACTTTTCTTTCTTTCTTTTCTTTTCTTTCTTTAGTATAGATCAACACCACCTCCTCCAACTCTTCTTTCCACTTCATTGTACATAGTCGCTTTTCATCGTTTTTCTAATTTTCCACCTTCTTCATCTCTCACTTTCTTCCTAACTTTAACCATTACTTCTTTTTCTTTTTCTTAACTTTAAAAACAGAGAAGAACTTTCGCTTTTCTTCTTAACGATTTCAATAGAACCGTATAAAGCTTCCATCGCAAACCCTCCTTGTGGATTACGACCCGCATTAGCCACTTGCTATAGCGGAAGTATTGAGCACTTGCACATTCCTTTCTTAAAGTTCTCTAATCTCGTATTTTGTGTGCAGGTCTAGCCTCAATCAAATTTTGGCGCCGTTGCCGGGGAGGGTAAAACGGTTTTTATTGAAATCTGAATTTTTATTGCAAATTTTTTAGAACTAAACGAATTTTCTTCTCTGTTGCAGGTTACAGGGCAAGCAAAGCAGGAAATCAATATTGCAGTGACATACAAGTGGTATTGGGCCTCTGCTATAAAAAGCAGAGACCCATTACCCTCTGAATTGCCGCGGAAACGCGGCAAAAGCCGCAGATCCGCGACAATCCAGAGTTGACTACTAACAAGTTTTTGCAGGCTGCTTGCTTTGCAAATTATAGTTCTCTGCAATTATTTATTTCCTACATGACATCACATAAACCTGCTAATAATCAACAGTAAAAAGTTTGTTGCAAAAGTTAAAAATTGATTAGACGTTTGCATTTTAGGCACGCGTTCTTTTTAATTCATTTATTTTTTTTACTGTTGAAGAGTGCTGGAGACAAGGTATGTAAGCATAGCATATAGCATAGGAAACATTCTTGGGTGATATTTGCTTTTGAATGTTACTTTCTTTATCTTGCACACCTTGCACAAAATCATCTTAAGGGCACTAACCCATAACAAGATAAGGTGGGGATTTAATCACCCTTCCTTAGCCCAAAAACCATCTCCAAGCACTCACTAACCCAAGCCTAACTTAAAATGAGTAGACGTTGGCCCTAGGGACATCTCGGACTCAATTAGGAGATTATCCTAAGGGGAAAAATGTTAGAATCTAACTCCTGCAAAATCAGTGTCTAGGAAAGGGATTGAGGGCCGAAAGCCCGAAGGTTGGTGGTTATTTAATTAAGGAACGTCTTTGACGGAAAACCTCCCACCAACCTTGCCCTGACCTGGCTGATTAGCTTGTGGTTAAAGTCTACATTAGACCTCCCGTGGACAGTCTAACCAGTTAGGAGTCGTCTAGGTCTAGGTCTACCCTAACTTAGGTTAGAATTTTTTTTTCTTGTTTGTTTATTTGTTTGTTTTCTTTCTTTTTGTTTGTATTCCATTGTGTGATATGGCTTATAATAATAATTTTTTCAACTATAATAATAATCCATATTACACATCAAACTCTTTTTCGGATATTACCAACCCGGCATATCATGACTTTAACCAACCTAGTGTGCCGGATTGGTCTTATCCGAATCAATATGACCCATACCCCCCATCTAATAACTATAATTTCCATAATGATTTCAACTCTTCACCGAGTCAGTGGGGATTCAACTCCCCCGAGCATAATTTCCAACTACCTTGCCCTCCTTCTCCACCCAGTCCACATTATGTTCAAGATTCATACTCACTTCCACCCGTCCAAAATAGGAAACCATCAATTTTGGAACGGAGTATGCGTGAGTCCAAACACAAATCCCAAAATCTGATGGACTCACAATTTCAATATCACTTCCAAGACAACTCTTCATCTTTTCATCAAAACAATGAACCCATCAATTATGAAAAGATGTTAGAAGTCATGACTCATGCTCAAAATGCTAGAAATCGTGACATAGATATGATGGTCGAATCTCTACGTTCCCACCGTCCTGATGTCACTTACCATTCTGTTAGAGCCAAAGAGTCATGTTGTTTTGGAAATCAAGATTCTATTTCAGAACAACCATTTGAACTTATCCAAACTCCAAATTTTGAAAAAGATATTGACAGTTTGGCAAGTTATTCCTTTCATGAAATAGAACTTGAGAATGCATATGATCTTGAACCCCAACTTAGTGATTCAATGCTTCTTCCTGATTCAATAATGACTCCGGTATCTTCACCTGATTTCGATCTTTTCCCCGAGTCAACATTGGATCCTGTACCAATCCATAATGAAATTGAATCACCCATCTGTGAGGATCATATTGAACTTGACCAATTATACACTCTTGAAGATCCTATTGACAAATTGGCAAGTTCTAAATTTTTTGATATTGAACTCAATGAGATATGTGACCTAGATTCTCACATATGTGATCCAGTTCAACTTTCTGAATCAATATTGACTCCTGTTTTATTACCAAACTTGAATAATATTCTAGAGTCAGTTTTGATTCCTCCACCTATCATTCATGAACTGGAATCACCCACATTAAGTCACATTCCATTGTTAGAAAATACATGTGGACTGGAGTTTCAATTTCTTAACTTGGACCCAATTTCTGAACCTATTTCGACTCCTGAACCTTTACTTGACTTAAGTCACCTTCCTGAGTCGGTATTAGTTCCTGTCCTTCCTGAGTCCAAGTCAACTGTTCTATCATTTCATACTCCATTCTGGGACGAGGCGGTTGACAAATTTGACTCCGAAATCAATTATAGAATTTGGAAATTAGATGGGGTTAAATTTTAATAAAACTTCTTAATGGAGTTATCTTTTTAGTGGGTTATATTAAAGATATTTTTGGTGGGTTCCTCCGAGACCCAAGAAAAGTTGATTGGGCCGCGTTTCGTGGACCAATCAGACCACCACCGGAACCACCACCTTAAGGTAACCATTTTCCTTCCCTTTCTTCTTTTTCATGCATCTATGCATTAATTCATACATTGAGGACAATGCATGAGATAGGTGTGGGGGAGGGTCTAACATAACTTTTCTTTTTCTTTAAAAAAAAAAAAAAAATTTAAAAAAAAATTAACATTTTTCTTTACTTTTAAAAACTTTTTGAAAAATAGAAACAATATTTTGACTTATTTTTGTAAGAAATTAAGTTAATTTTAAGGAATAGGAAAATCCAAATTAGGATTTCTTATACTTGGTCAAAATAAGATTATTTGTTTGATTTTTAGGGTTAGGAAGATAATTTGTCAAAGTAATTTAGTCTTGATCTTTACCTTGATGAAATATGCACACTTCATACACTTACACACTCAGGGTTCAAAAACAAAGATTCTTATGCCTTATAAAAAATATATATATATATATATATATAAAAAATATGAATTAGTCTAATCATTGATTAGCTAGGTGCTTTGGCCTAAGCAAGCCTTAGTATTTATGCGAAAGATAATTAGATAAGTTTGAAAAAAAAAAAAAATGAATAAGTCTAATTATTGATTAGCTAGGTGCTTTGGCCTAAGCAAGCCTTAGTATTTATGCGAAAGATGATTAGATACTCTGATTAAGCTGGGTATTTGTGCCTAATAAAGCATAAGTATTCACGCCTAAAAGAGGTTCATATAATAAAATCCTTAGTTTTGTGGCCTTGTCTGCTCGAGTCCTTAAGTCCTAGGGGTGTCTTCTCACCTGGTGCCCTAAGACCGTTTGGTTTGGGAGTCATCGATTAGAGGCTCGTTACATGGGCAGATTAGAAAGCCTAATAGAACTAAGGAATAATACCACAAAAAAAAAAAAAAAAAAAGTAAAAGTATATATATAAATAAGTAAGGCATAAGAGTTAGAGTTAATGAACCCTTAATCAAAATTTTCATAGTCACAAGGTGCATATGACTTAGGGTAAAGTAATAGACTAGATGAGAAGTACAATTTGACTCCTTACTTTGATTGATAACAAATTTTTGAATAGAGACTAAGTTTAGGAATGAAAAATTCGGCTTTCCTATAACTTATAGATTGCTTAGATCTTACAATCATATTTCAAATATTTTTCTCTTTCAAAATGCTTTTCGAAAATACTAACTCTTTATTTCTCTTTCTTTATGGATTTTGTGGGTGCAATCCGCTGAAAACCCTCACGAGACAAAACTCGTCCTCTAGGGGGAACCTAGAGGTTTAACGGCTTGTTGCACATGCTCAGTGCAATCGCGCGACCTGCGAAAGTGGTCTAATAATCTCTAGTATAGTTTAGTTATTTTGCTCGAGGACGAGCAAAAGATAGGTATGGGGGTGTGATTGGTCACTAATGTTGCATATTTAATGTCACATTTTCATACTTATTTTTAATAAAAGCCTGCATTGTCCTAATTAATTGTTTGATTTATTTGCAGGCCCAATCCTTAAGGCAATGAAGAGAAATGAGCCCAAAAGCCCACCAGAATTCTGAATTAAATCAGAGTTAATTCGCACAAATAAAATCAGGGCAAAATCAAGAGGTTGAAACCGGTTGAGAAGAATCCTCTCAGAATCGATCGGTTAAAGCCAAGAAATCCAAGGCCATTTCGTCAGAATCCGGAGCTCCAAAGACAAAACCAACAAAGGATAAAGTCAGAAGGAGAAACCAGCGTGACCCACCAACAGGGTGTGGCCACCTGGCCACACCCTTGCCGCGGAAACGCGGCAAAAGCCGCGTTTCCGCGGCAATCCTGGGGAGTTACGGGGAGCGTGAACTCCCCCGACCTCCCCGGGATCTTGGTGGTTGGGTATTTGCCTATAAAAGGCCATTATCTGCGCTGAAAATTGGAGGCGAATGCAGATTAGGATTTTAGACTAGTTTTTCCATTTTGTAGTTTAGTTTTATGTAACTTGTATGTAGCTTAGGGTAGATGATGATTCATGTAAGTAAGAGAGAGAGGCTGAAGTTGAGAGTGACACCGACGATGTACCCTCCTCCTTTCTTTCATTGTCTCAGTAAGCAATAAAGGTAACATTTGTTTATGTTTGTATCTTTACTTTCCTTTTTTTTGCTTTCCTCCTCCTCTTCTACTTTACCTTTGATTGTATGTGTTGAGTTTACAAGTGAATTCCAAAGCAAGTATCACTAAGCTACGTGAGAGCCAGCGATAGTTCATGAAGACGTTCTCCTCTTCCAAGCTCGCATCACTTCGTTCTTCTTACGCTTGACGATATAATGTGCACGGGGACCGAGCTCGAGTTTATGATCTATGCGTTGAACGCCTCCGAAGCAAAGAGGTAGAACTTGCAAAAAGGTTTCCAATTAAGTCATCACTCAACCTCGGTAAGTATCTCTTCACTTTTCTTTCTTTCTTTTCTTTTCTTTCTTTAGTATAGATCAACACCACCTCCTCCAACTCTTCTTTCCACTTCATTGTACATAGTCGCTTTTCATCGTTTTTCTAATTTTCCACCTTCTTCATCTCTCACTTTCTTCCTAACTTTAACCATTACTTCTTTTTCTTTTTCTTAACTTTAAAAACAGAGAAGAACTTTCGCTTTTCTTCTTAACGATTTCAATAGAACCGTATAAAGCTTCCATCGCAAACCCTCCTTGTGGATTACGACCCGCATTAGCCACTTGCTATAGCGGAAGTATTGAGCACTTGCACATTCCTTTCTTAAAGTTCTCTAATCTCGTATTTTGTGTGCAGGTCTAGCCTCAATCACCACAAATATCTAGAAATTTGGAGAGGAGTAGTTACCCCCTTGGATACATCATCTAAGAGGTGGTCTTTGGGATGACTTGTTGCATATCTCCAATCTTTCGAAAATGGTTAAATTGGCTCCACTTTAATATCTTGAGCATCACCACGTTCATCATCCTTTGGCTTGTCATCTTCTAGAAATGGTGAGTTCTTCAAAGTTATCTTCTCATATCTTCATTTAAGAAACCAATCTCTACAACATTCTCACAAGAGCATTAGTTCCTCAAACTTAACATGCATATAATCTTCAATTGTCAAGACCACATATGCCTTACTAGTATTTGAATACCCAACAATTATAGCTTCATAAGACTTGGCATCTAATTTACCTAAATTGTCCTTAGAATTCAAAACAAAACATTTACAACTAAAAATTTTAAAATATAAAATATTTGATTTCTCAAATAGTAAATCTCAAAAGGGTTATTAGAAGTATTTTTACAAAAAAATTATATTTGATATGTAACATGAGACGTTTATGGCCTCGGCCCATAGATATTGAGCGAGTCTATATTCACTAATAATTGTCTTAGCCATCTTTTGAAGAATGTGATTCTTCCTTTCGACGACTCCATTTTGTTGTGGAGTTTGGGCATGAAAGTTCATGTTTGATTCAATTTTCTTCGCAATAAATAATAAAAAAGTGGTTTATAAACTCATTGGTTTATAAACTCACCACCTTTATCACTCCTAATGAGCAAAATTAGAAAATATTTTTTTTTCAACTCTCTAAAAACATGAAAATTCAAAAAAGCTTCATCGTTATGTTCCAAAAAAAACCCATGAAAATCTCGAAAAATCATCAACTTAGTCAAAAACAAATCGATTTTCATTAAGACTTTTGGTTTGGTCAAAACAAACAAATTCATATGTATTAATTCTAAAGATCATAATATCAGATATCCTTAATTGATTGGAAAGAGGACTTGGTTTGTTTTTCAAGTTGGCACCCATTACAAATGCAGTCCTTTTTAAATTTCAAAGAAGTGATACCCATCACCGCTTCCTTAGAGTTCATATGGGATAAGTGATCAAAAGAAACATGACCCAACCGTCTATACCAAAGCTAAGAATTTTCATTAAAAACATTCAAGCAAGCAACATTGCATTATAAATTTATAATGTCAATAATATAAACGTTGTTCTCACGAAAATCAGAAAGTACACAAGAATTCGTTTTCTTATCTAAAACATCACAATTAAAGTCATCAAAAATAACATTTAAGCCTTTGTCACATAATTGATTAATACTTTATAGATTATATTTGAGGCCTTCTACCGAAATAATATTCTCAATAAAGAAGATGAGCTAACCTTGATATTTTCTAGACCAACGAATTTGCCCTTGGAGTCATCTCTAAAGGTGATGGTGCCACCTTCATTATACTTTGATAAGGTTGTAAAGCTGTTGATATCCTATGTCATGTGCCTTGAGCAACCATTATCAAGGTACCACTGCTCCCTATATCTTGGAGCCTTGGTGCATACCTACATTAATTAATAAAGGGATTGACTTTGGTACCCCAATTTTCTTGAGTCCTAGAGTATTAGTCTTTCGAACTCAAACATGATCATTAGAAGTATTAGTTCTATCATAACAAAACTTAACCAAGTGACCCTTCCAACCTCAACAGGTGCATGAGTACACCTTAGCATATAAAAATGTATGATGTGTATGTGTATGATGAGCATGTGCAGCATGGGTGCGTGTGGCATAGTGTACATAATATGCTTGTGATTGTGGTGGTGTGTGAGCATGATGGTGTGTATGTGAAATATGAGATTTCTTTTGAGTTTGCCTCTTTGGAAACATAGCCTCTAATCTAGCCTTATCAAATTCATATTTTTTTAAAACATTTGTCAAAAAATTTATCTTAGTTTTTATCAAGGAAATCTTATTCTTATCAAAACAAGGAATTTAGCTTTGCATGAAATCTTGTAAGTATCAAAATCTTTTTAAGTTATTTTGACTCAAAATCTTTTTAAGTATTTCCAAGAGAAATAGATAATTTTTTCTTTTCTTTTGAAATAATAAGTAATTGGGTTTTGCAAAAGCTTATTTTCTTTCTTTGTTTTCAAATATTTTTTCCTGAGAGAATCATAGTTATAAGAAAGCTTCTCCTAGTTCCTCCATGGTCAAATCACAATCATCTATAGAAGGTTCTTAAAATACCTTTGGTGTGTTATCATTAGCCATGAAACACACATTTACCGTGTCTACTTTCTCTTCGAATTCGCTTTCCGAGTCCCATGTAGCTTTCAAGGCCTTCTTTTCGTGGGGCTTCTTGGAGGTAGCAGGTTTGCTCTTAATCTCTGGGCATTCGACAATGACATGATCCATTTTTCAGCAATTGTTGCAAACTAGCTTCTTTTCCTCCTTCCCTTGCCATCTTCTATTTTCAAACTTAGTCTTATTGTACATCCTCCTTATATTTTTTACTAGGATAGAAAGATCTTCATCTTATTCTTCTTTTCATCTTCATCGGAAATGGTAGGTGTAGATTTGAAGGCAAGATTCTTTTTCTTTTGAGGTGCCTTCTCTTCTCTAGTTTTTCTCTCCATTTCATGGATTTTAAGGTTACCAATAAGATCAATGAGCTTCATCTCTTCTTTGTCATTAAGCTTCTTCAATGTTGTTGCCTTGACTTTTCATGAAGGTGGAAGAGCCCGTCTGACCTTTCTCACCTTTTGATCATTGTCGATTTCATCACCTAAGGAAGCAAGACAATTTGTGGTTTTATTAAATTTGGTAACCATGTCATTAATAGATTCATTCTTATTAATTGAAAAATTCTCATATTGAGAACGCAAGAGATCTATTTTAGCTTTCTTGACTTGTGATTTTCCTTCATGAGTGACAACCAAATGTGACCAAATCTCATAGGCAAATTTGCAATAAACCATAGTAATATCATCATAATTTAATGCATGAAGTAAGGTATAGTGTGCCTTAGAGTTAGCATCAAACTCCTCAGTGGCAATATCAGATCAAGTGTCCTCATCACCATCGGGTATACTAAAAGGTTTGGTTACCATTTTTGCAACTCGACTTCATAGAGATGGCAAAAATACGGTCATTTAAACTTTTCATGTGGGAAAGTTAAGGCCATCAAACTTGGGTGGGGACTTGAGGCTATCAGTCATGGATGTAGGTGTGTATGACAAATAAGTAATGCAAATGAATGATTAGCAAGAGGATCTTTCTATGGTGAATAAACTAAAATCTAGAGTCCAATTGTAACCCTCGGTTTCCAATGTACATATGTCAATAGTGGTATTCGATCCTAATTTTAATTATCCTGGTAACTGAATTAAAGTCATTTTAGCTCAAGATATTATTTCCTAATATTTTGACTTTTTCTAGATTTTTTGAAATTTTTTTGGGAATTATTTGAGAAGAATCTCAATTCGGGGTGGATCAGTGTCACAGACTGACTCTGAGATTTTTAATTAACACTCAGGGATGAATTTTGGAGATCCAAGTTCACAACAATGTTCAGGATGACTTTTCTATTTTTGAGACTTTTGAGCATTTTTCTGAATTAATAGAGTTTAATCCAATAAATTAATGCTTAAATATTTATTCTAAATGAAAAAGAAAGAAATATAAATAAAAATAAAATAAAAAATAAAAGAGACAACCTTTTTTGTGTGATCAGATGATCACAGTTTCCAACCCTTGACCCACCACATGAACCCAGGCAAGGCTTTGAACGAACCAACCATGATGCCTTCTTGGCATTTGTTAAGAGAAGAAACCAAATATATTTAAACATCACTTTACTTCACCTTTTTCCCCTCCACCATTTCAACCACGTTCTTCCACCTACTCCCTTCCCTCTCGCTCATGTCTCCCACATATCCCTCTTTTTCCCCCACTCGCGCACACTCTCCCTCTCTCGTATATTACCTCTCTCTCTTTCTCTCTCTCATTATATTTTTTCTTAAAATTTATTGATATATATTTCCTATATGCAAGGAGAGCTTAACATCTCTTTTATATATAGATTCATATTGAGTGTATCTCACATTGAGCAGCTTGACCTCTCTTCTTTACATGATACGCGTGTGTAGGGGGTCTTAACATCTCCGCTTATATATTGTATATTATATTTTATATGGGTTAGGGTCTAGTCATTCCTTCTCCAAGTAATGCATGTATGCAGGGGGGCTAACTTTACGTATCTCTTCTTCATGAATGTATATCGCATATACATCTTTATGTGGGTTTATTTGTCTTTGCCCCTTTGTTGATGAATTGACAAAAAAGGGGAGAAGAATTTAGTGAGTTTATATATGCATGCTTAATATTTGGTATTTATGCATATATGTTTTTGTTTAAGTTTATGCACATTATTGAATATCCTTATTGTTTATGCTACGCATAAGTTAAGGGGGAGCTTTCATGAAGCTAATCTTTAATTCATGCATATATAACTTCATGAGTTTTGTCATCATAAAAAAGGGGGAGATTCTTGGCCCAAAGGCCCATCACTCTAGTTTTGATGATGATTAACTCATGTAGTTATAGTACTAATGATCTTGTATTTATATAGTTTCAGATATTTGATCAGGATCTTAGTTGATGTTTAGCTTTAACGAAAGATTTAAAGTTAAGTTTTGAAGTTAGCACGTGTTGATTCAAGAGCTCGCGCATCAAGATCGCTTCAAGTACTCAAGGAGGAGTCTAGCTCATGGATCAAGTTTCGACCAAGTCAAGATGGAGAAGAAGATTTTCAAAACAAGATACTCGTGAAGACTTGAGTCTAGTTTTGTAAGTGTTAAAATTTTGTATTTTAGATAAAATGTAAAGGATAAATTAGTTGTAGATTGCTGAAGCTCATACACATATACACACAATATTTATATGTGTTTTTATAAAAATAGTTTTGATTTTAGAAAATATCATTTTGGTTTTAAGCTTCATAGTATACATCCTTATGTTTCATGATTAGATTCCATTAAAACAAGTTTATATGGTTTATATGTATTTTGAATTTCATCCATATACATTGTTGGTTCAAATGTTTAGAAAAACTTATTTGGTGATTCTATATCATATGTTTGGGTGTTATATTTATCAAAACTTATTTTAGAGCTTATTGTCAAAAATATAGATATTTCATCTTATATGTGTATTGGATCATATCCATACACACTAAGCTTCAGAAGTGTTTAAAATATCTTATTTTTGTATTTGAAGAGGTTTTGAAAAAATTATTTTTCAAATTAAAGATTGATTTTAAAAAATACGGATTTTTGTTTAAGGCAAAATTTCTATATCACAAAAATAGTTCAAAAAGTTTATAATATGTGTTGATTTTGATCACACATATTTTTCAAAATATTTCGATGAACTTATTTCTGTAGATTTCTAGTGATTTTATGAGATTTTATAAGCGTTTATAAAACCAAGATTTAATCCTAAAAATTTGCTGACCTGGCCTTCTGCCGGTCGACCGAGACAGAAGTCAGTCAACCGGGCGGTCGACCGATGTGCACAGAACGTGCACAGCCCTTTGGCTTGAGGGCCGGTTGACCGTCCGGTCGACATCCAGAGTGCTTTGCTCTCTGGATCTGGCCCCGGTCGACAGGCTGGTCAAGTGTTGGGCGCGGTCGACCGGGCGGTTGACCTGCAGGCCCCAACGGTAAAAATATGAACGTTTTCCGGTCAACCGGCCCGGTCGAATGACAACAGACTTTTCTACTGATTTGGCTCCCAACGGCTAGTTTTTGGAAGTCTATATAAGGGGGCTATTTTGGGCTGTTTTATATAAGATTTTAAGAGAGTTTTAAAGCCAGTTTTTCCTACCTCTCTTTAGATTTTTTTCCACTTATTTTAGTGCTAATATTTCCATATAAAAAGGAGAGTTTTTTAAGAGTATTTATAAAAAGTGATTTCTTGAGCTTTCACCACAACTCTATCTTATTTTTCTCACACAATCTTAAGCTTTCCATTGCTATATCAATCCTCTAGGGATCTTTGTTGTGAGAGTTATTTTTGTGATCAAGAGAAGTGATCTCACGATTGCATCCTTGTATGGTGAGGAGTTGTAGAGATTGTGGCCTCGGTGAAGAGAGTTTTGTGGTGATCAAGTGAAGTGATCACCAAGTGTTCCGACGTGTGGTTGAAGGAGTTGTAAGAAGTGCGGCCTTAGTAAGCTAGTGAGCTTGCGTGTGTTGTTCTTGCGGGAACATGAGAGGGACTAGTGAGTCCAAGAGTTTTAGTATGAACTCGTTGTAGGTGTAGCAGTACCGAGTGATCTTGCAGGATCAATTCTAGTGAAAATCCTTCATAGTGTTGAGGGCAGGGACGTAGAGCAAGGGTGCTCTAACCTCGAAATAATTCTCCCATGTTTGTGATTGCTCATCTCTCTATCTCTAACTTGTGTTTATATATCTTGCATGCTTATATTGTTTATCTCTTTATATGCTTGATATATCTTGTGCTTATTATTATATGCTTGGGATTGTGTGCTCACACTTGTATTCAACCAAGAGAGCCATAGTGGCACTTCAACTCATAATCAAGAGGAATCTTGAGGAGATAGTCCAGAGTCCTTCATCGGGAATTCGGCTACACTCTTGTATTATACTTTGTGTGTTTAACTTAATAGCCTCAGTTTGCATAAATAGTTTTTAATTCCGCATCATTATCATTAGATTAGCTAGTAAACCTATTCACCCCCCTCTAGATGTATCTTCAATTGATATAAGAGCTTGATGCTCTTGATTTGGGTCTAATAATCTTGAGTTAAATATCCTCATTTTAGCTAATCACTATATTTGGACACACACATATGGATTTCATGTCACCTCCTATGTTTTATATTATTAACATCCAAACTTAAAAAGTTAAGATGTCAATGTACCTCAAAGCGCTAGAATTCATGTTTATCTTGCCGCTGTTAAAGATTCTTATTGTTTAAATGGCAAACATCTTGAGGTTAACACAAAAGCCATCCATGCATTAAAGAATACCCTAAATGATGAATATTTATCTAGGGTTGCTAACTTTGATTCGGCTTTTGTAGTATGGAACTCACTTGTATCCCTTGGTAAACAAAAGCAATACTATATGGGGAGTGACTCGGATAATGGAAGTGATGCTTCCAACATATGCTACGTATTCCAAGGAGATGACCCCATTGAGGTAAATTTTGAATCCGAGCTTGATGAAGATGTTGACATGTCATATGATGAGCTTACTTTATTTTGTCAACAACTTCTTAAAAAGTATGAATTGTTAAAATTGGAAACAAAAATTTGAAAATTAAAAATGATTTGGTTTCAAAATAAAAGGATTCATTAAATAATGGATTTGAAATTGTTTCAAAAGAAAATGATGTTTTGAAAAACCAAGTTATTTTGATTGAAAAAGAAAAAGAGATTGCTTTAAAGGAAAATAACTCTTTGAAAAAGAAAATTGTTTTAAAAGAAAAGGAGAATATTTCTAAAAAGAATAATAATTTTGATTCTCATTCTTGGCATGTCTCTCACGCTAATAATGTGGCATCTTCTATTAATAAAAATGAGATTCATGTCTTGAAAAATAGAATTGATTATTTGGGCTCCACTTTGAGCTAATGTGCATTTAAACACAATAAATTGGAATCTATGTTTTGCAAGAAATAAATTTCACATGTTCATGCACAAACCCACGGCATACATATGCACTCCATGCTCACTCTCACACCACTCATATGTACACTAGAGTGTATAAATGTACACATTGCGGCCGCAGATGCCATCTTGCAAGATTTTACTTTGATATATTAAATTCTATAAGTTTTACAAATAAAAATATTTGGGTTCCTCATGGTGCTAACCCCTGTGAACCCAAAAGGAAATGGGTATCAAAATCCCCACCTCTTGTGTTTGATGTAGGTGTGGGCTCTCACATGACGTGAGAGGTATGGTGTCTTGGTGGTGGATGCGTTTGAGCTTGATGGACAATACATTGGATGCATCACCTTCAAGAAAGTTTGGTGGGAGGACCACCATGCTTTGGAGACTTAGAGAATAGTTCATATGATTTGGTAACTATCTCTAAACTCCTATTTTAGTTTACATGCTTTTACATTTGGTAATTTTAGCATGTTTTGGCTTTATGCTCATTATGTTAAATAATCATAGTTTGTACTTCATGTGGTGAATACTTATTTAGATGTAGTTTTTATTAAAATTTGTGTTTATACTTGTACAAGTAGTGAGCTACACTTGATTATTATATGTTTGTGCCTCATTGCTCATTTGTACTCATTACATGTACATGTATAAACTAGTTTTGATAATTCTTTCATTTATACTTGTTTTCCTATTTTTGTACATGTTTTCATAAAAATGTGTTTTGCTTCATGTATATGTTATTTTTGTCTAAAACTAGTAAATATACATGTATACCTTTGAGTCACTTGCTTTCATGCAAAATTCTATCATGGACTCGTTTGTGTTTAGGGTATGTATGTATATTTTTAGTTCGATAGAACATACATATACCTTAAACTTTGTTTAATTTTGATGAAAAATAAATTTTTATAATTTTATATGTTTTGGTATTTTGAGCTTTACTGTTTATTTTCATGAATATGCTATTCACATGATTATTGTGCACTCACTTTTCTTTTGTTTACATATGACTTTATTTTCATAAGCATTTATGAGCTTTATAGATTTTGAGTGTCAAATATTGTGTATTTAGCATCCTTCATAGGATATATGATTTATTTTCATGTCTGAAGGATCTTTAACTAGTTTTTCAAACATTACTTTAAACTAGTTATTTATTCTTCATTTGGTAGTGTTTTCAACCTACAACTATTTTCAAATCTTATTTTTTGAAAACTTCTACCCTCAAAGGGCGGATGGTTGGGAGACCATGTCTTGTATATCTTAATGACTATCTTTTATCATGTGCATGAAAGGGTGGTAGGCATGAGTTATACACATGATCTTCATGTTATTTCATTTTTGTATAGTCATATTTGTCTTCTATATATGTATGCTTCAAATTTCAATTAAAATCAATTTCAATTGGCATTTTCATTTTCATACATACGTATATATGATTTTATTGTGCTTGTTTTACAATATCTTTATACATTTTTTAAAAGCACAAAAAGTTTATGCTAAGCTTGACTTATTTTTAAATATTAATTTGGTATCTTTATAAACTTATGCATTGATTTCCATGGGTATTTCAATTGGTATTTCAACTGCTAATCATTTCAATTGGTATATCATTTTAATACCAAATAAATACCATAAATATCAAAATGAAGTTCATGTTTCACCTTCAATTGGTATCAAAATCTACTATTAATATCTTAATTTTTTTTTTTCAAGTGGTACCAATATTTATTTTTGTCAACTACTATTTGATTTCATTTGTATCAAAACTTATTTTGTTGACTCAAGAAATTTCAAAATTTTGTTTTAAAAAGTGATTTCAAAATTTTCTTAAAATTTATTGATATATATTGCCTATATGCAAAGGGAGCTTAACATCTCTTCTATATATAGATTCATGCTGAGTGTATCTCACGTTGAGGAGCTTGACCTCTCTTCTTTACGTGATACATGTGTGTAGGGGGAGCTAACATCTCCGCTTATACATTGTACATTATGTATTATTGATTGTACTCCAAAATTGTATTTTTATTATCACTTTTACACATATATCCTTGATCATTCCTTTATTAATTAATGCTATTAATCCCTTTTTTTATTATGGTGTGTAGTTACTTAAATGAGAGGATAAAGATACAAGAAGCTTCATTTTATCCCTAATCCTATCTAAAGTTAGATTTTAAATTAAATTGAATCCAAAGGAGGAAAGGATTAATCTTCATATCCTAAATTCAAGTTCAAATTCAGAAGATAAAGTCCTAAAAGATGAATGGGATAAAGCTATTCTATGAGGAATAAGGAGAATAATTCAAATTAAATGGAGTTCAAAATCAATTCAGACTCGGATTTAGACTGTACATGTTTTAGTATTTAAATCACAACCTTTGCTACCGATATTCAATCTGATGATTCAAGATGCTACAGAAAGAAGACTTGAAGTATTACAATTCTTCTGTTTATCACTCTGTCAAATTCAGCCGTCTGATGAGTTATATTCAGTAAATAACATGCCAACTTGCTGCAGGACTGAATTCCCTATTGAATTAGAAAACCTTCTAATTCGTATCCTATTGTGATTAGATTTGAGGCATATTTAAAGAGCTGAAATGTCTCATTATCAAATATCTCCACATCAGAGATCAAAACTTAAGATTTTTCTTTTAGTCTCTTCTTCAAATATCTTTTGTAATTTTTTTCTACTTTTACTTCTAATTCAAGATTTGTGAGAAGGAGAAGACATTGTAATTCGAGGTGACAGATCAATACAAGGTGCTTTCGTTCTTTTCATATCTCTTTTGTTATTTACTTTATTTTTCTTTTTTTTCTTTATTTATTTCTTGCTTTCTTTTACTTGTTATGTTTATCATGAGTAGTTAGATTTTTCTCATGGCTTGCTAAGACATCACTACCATCACATCTAATGTCTAGTAGATAATCAGATTAGATCATATGCATACCTACTACAATTTTTATTCTTGAAGACTTATTAGGAAAGCAACTAGGTCAAATATTTGCTAATATTTATTAACTATTTTTCTTAATATATGCTTGATGAAAATCTTGATATTTTAATGTTAAATTTTGATTAGTATTATTTCAAATAGGGTTGAGATTTGCTAAATACTTTCTAATGATTTTTTTCTTACTTTATACTTGATTGACAACCTTGATATTGTAATGTTAAAACTTAGATGGTGTTATTTCAAATCATAACCTAGTTTCTATCCTATGTATCTTACTTGATTTTGTGGTAGAATATCATGTTTAGGATTTGAAGTGAAGTAATTATCTATCTAGCATTAGCATGTATGGTGGTTGATTATTAGTAAGCTGTGATCCTTTCTTTTAGATTAATTTTTTTCCCACATACAAATCCATCCCCTCTTTTTCACGTTCTTTAAACAGAGAAGATAATAAGAAGACAATATTACTGAAAAGTTTTCATCACATCTCTCCCTGAGGTTCGACCCGTTTTAGGTATTGCTACAACGGTTAAATTGCAAAAGATTAAGAGTTTAAACCAATCACATATACTTTTCATATTTTCTGTACTTTGTTTTGTGCAATCAAATTTTGGCGCCGTTGCCGAGGAGGAAACGGTAAATTGCAAAAGATTAAGAGTTTAAACCAATCACATACACTTTCATAGTTTTTGTACTCTATTTTGTGCAATCAAATTTTGGCGCCGTTGCCGGGGAGAAAACGGTATTTTTTTATTTACTACTTGGTTAATTTTTCTTCTTTATTTTTCATAAAAAAATCATAAAAAAATTCCCCATGGCCTATCTAAATTTTTTGGGAATTTTTTTTGGGTACAATTCAGTTGATAGGTCGAAACCATCTTTCCATCCATCAACCTCTTTTTCAAATTATCATGACTATCTCTACCCTACTCTATCATCTTTTAAATCCTATCTTATAATTGGGTGCAATTATCAAGAATCTCAAATTGACTAAAGTTTTGAAAACCTTTTTGAAGATGAACTTAACTGTTTAGATGATTTGATTAGGGATGCCTTGATTAGTTACATACCTCCAAAAGATATATTTAATTCAACTTTGAGGAGATGTATGAGGATGAATTCATATTTCTAGGTATTCAAGTTGCACCAATAATATTGTGTAATAACGAGGATGAATTTGTAAAGAGTGGTGGAAAGAAAAAGAGAAGGAGGAAGAGAAAAGTGATGAACAAGTTGGAGATGATGAGAGCTAAAATGACAAAAAGATTGACCTCTCCAATTTCACCACTAAAAAGAACACACTGAAATGATGGAAAGTAAGTTAGAGGGAATAAACCTAAATAAATTAATAAGTATACTCTTTTAAATTTATTTCATGCATTGAGGACAATGCGTGAAATAAGTGTAGGGGAGGGTTTACTAAGATACTAACATAGATAGGTTTACTAACAATTTTTTTCTTCTTTTAAAAACTTTTTGAAAAAGAAAATAATACATTAATTTATTTTTGAAAGTAATTAAGTTAATTTTAAGGAATAGGAAAATCATAATTAGGATTTCTTAACACATGGTCAAAATAAAGATTATTTGTTTGATTTTTATGTTTAGGAGGAAAAATTAAAAAAGTAATTAGTGTTGATAATTTTACCTTAATGAAATATGCATTCTTTATACACTTACGCACTTGGGATTCTAAACAAAGATTCTTATGTCTTAGAAAATATATATATAAAATAAACAAATCTAATTATTGATTAGCTAGGTACTTTAGCCTAAGAAAGCCTTGGTACTTACGTGAAAGGTAATTAGATAAGTTTGAAAAAAATTTAAAGAATATATCATATATGGATTAACACATCTAATAATCAATTAGTTAGGTATTAGGGCCTCAAGAAGTCTTGATACTTACACAAAAGAAAATTAGATGAGTTATACATATTAAAAAAAGGAAAAAAAGAAGTGCTTAAAAGGCAACGAAGTGGTAATACTTTAAACTTTTGCAAAAAAAAGTATATATATATAAGACATAAGAGTTAAAGTTGAAGAATCACCAAATTCAGAGCACTTAGCTCTGATACCAATTGTAAGTTCACCTAGAGGGGTGGTGAATAGGTGATGGCTAATCTAATGGTCACTTAATGCCAAATAATGCGGTAGTAAAAACTATAATGACCTAAACAAAACTATTTAAACTAAACACCACGTATAACACAAGAGTGTTGCTGAATTCCCCGTGAAGGGCTCTGGACAAATTCCTCTAGATTTCCCTAGATAAGGGTTGAGGTGTCGCGTTGGCTCTCTTGGTTAAATACAAGTGTTAGCAAACAACCCAAGCATGTATATCAATTAAGCACACAATATATCATGCATATAAATATAAACACAATAATTGAATGCAAGATATAGACAAGGAGATAGAGAGAGAGAGAGTGAGCAATCGCAAACACAAGGGATTTGTTTCGAGGTTCGAGCACACTTGCTCTACATCCTCGCCTTCGACACACGAAGGATTTCCATTAGAATCGATCCCACCGGATCACTCGGTGCCGCAACACTACAACTCTCGGACTCCCTAGTCCGTACACACCGCAAGCCCACCGGCTCGCCGAGGTCGCACCTCAAACAAAGAGTTCACACACGAACTCGAAACAATCGCGAACGCACTCGTCCGCCTCCTCAAGAAACAAGAAAAGATCTCTTGGTGATCTAAACACTTTGATCACCAATAAAAACTCTCACAACTAAACCCTATAGGTAGATATAGCAATGGACAGCTCAAGTGTTGTGTGAGAAAACAAGCATGAGAGTGGTGGAGGAAAAACTCAAGAAATCTCTTTTTAAACTCTCTTGATAAAACTCTCCTTTGATTGGAAATATTTGCTCTAAATCAAGTGGAGGAAAACCTCTAAATGGTTCAGGAAAAACTGGTGAAAACCCACTTGAAAATCTTAATCAAAACAGCCCCCAAATGCCCCATTTTATAGAGTCTGAAAAACTAGCCGTTGGGGTCTGTTAGGCCTGTCGGTCGACCGCCCGGTCGACCGGCCAACGGTCATATTTCAGACCGTTTGTGCCATCGGTCGACCGGTCGGTCGACCGATCCAGGATACAGAGAGCAAGTCTCTCTGTACGGTCGGCCGCCCGGCCGCCTTTCCAGAGAGCAGAGCTCTCTGGACGGTCGACCGGGTCGGTCGGCCGGCCCTCCTGCCAGAACTGGCGTGCACGTCTGTGCACGTCGGTCGACCGCCCGGTCGACCGGCAGAAGCCAGATCAGAAAACTAAGGGATTTGAAACTAGGTCTTTTTGATTGAAGTAAAATCCCATAAAAACATAAAAAATCTACAAAAATAGTTTTACCAATATACTTTGATAAACAAACATGCTTGCACAAAATCAAGGCATGTTATAAATGATTTGGACTATTTTTGTAATATGGAAAAATTGGCTCAAATGAAAAACAGTATTTTCCAAAACTTATTTTTCCAAACTTTGTTTTTCCAAAACGTCTCCTAAATACAAAAATAAGATATTTAAACAACTTTGAAAGCATAGGGTGTATGGATATGATCCACTACACAAACATGGTGAAATATCTATGTTTTTGACATTAAGCTTTAAACTTGGTTTTGGTTAAAACATGTATATAAGAAATACCAAAAACCAAACATGTATTTTACTAAAAGAAAATTCTTTTCTAAAAACAAACTAATCAAGAGTGTGTGTGCATGGTACTTGAGCAATCCACCAACTACTCTATCCTTTACATTTTATCTAAAAATAAAATCTTCTAAAGCAAACCTAGACACAAGTCTTCATCTTCTTGAAGTCTTCACTTGAAGCCTTCTTGACTTGGTCCAAACACCGTGCTAGCTCCAAAACTTGACTTCAAATCCATTGGTTAAGCTATGCACCTACTAAGATCTTGATCATGAATCTGTCACTAATTAAACACAAGATCATTAGTACTATAACTACATGAGTTAATCATCATCAAAACTAGAGTGATGGGCCTTCGGGGCAACAATATCCCCTTTTTGATGATGACAAAACTCATGAAGTTATATATGCATGGATTAAAGTAAAGCTTCAAGGAAGCTCCCCTTAACTCATGCATAACACATAAACAATATAATATGGAAATGAAGCACATGACATGTATGCAAAGGTAGGAGTAAACATGCTAATCAAGCATAAAACAAAAATCTTTTTCTCCTATTTGCACAACAAAAACATATATGCATAAACATAAATCCTTATTCACAAAACATGCATATAAATCCAAAATCTTTCTCCCCCTTTTTTTCAATCATCAACAAAGGGGTAAAAACACAATCAACAAATTTTTCTCCCCTTTTTGTCGTAAACAAAGAGATCAATAAGGGGTAAACCAAACAAATCAATAAATGGTTATATGCGATATACATTCATGAAGAGGAAGACGGTTAAGTAACTTCCCTACACATATACATTACATGAAAGAGGGATGACAAGCCCTAATTCACATAACGTATAATATGCAATGCATAAGAGGAGATGTGAAGCTCCCCCTACGCACGTGTACCACATAAAGAAGAGTTGTCAAGCTCCTCAATATACAATACACTCAACATGAATCTATATATAGAAGAGATGTTAAGCTCTCCTTGCATATAGGCAATACAAATCAAAACATTTTTTTTTTAATTTTTCTTTATTAAAACAAATTTTGAGATATCAAATAAACATAATTTTTCTAATTTTGATACCAATTTTAAAATATAATGCATAAGCTTAAAAAAATTTGAAGTAAGCTTAGCATAAACAAAGTTTGTGCTTTTAAACATGTAAATCGATTTTAACTTAAGCACAAAAACAAATCATATATATGTATGAAAAATGAGTATACCAATTGAAATTGATACATACATATATAAGAAAACAAAATATGAGTATATATAAAAATAAAGTCAAATTGATACCAATTGAAATGATTCAATGATACCAATTGAAACAATAATAGGATCATGTGTATATCTCATGAACATTGAAGAATAAATAACTAGTTAAATTAATTTTTGAAAAACTAGTTAAAGATCCTTCAAAACAAATCATATGTTTTTCAAGAAATATACTAAATACACAAGAGATGACACTCAAAATCGATTAAGCTCAAAAACATGTTCATGAAACAAGGTCATGACAAAACAAATAAAGTGTGAGTGTACAAGAATCATGTGTTTAGCATTTTCCATGAAAATAATCAATGAAGCTCAAAACACAAATATCATTTTATCAAACAAATCATAAAAATTCATTTTCATTAAAACAAAATAAACTTCTAGGTATATGTATGATTTATCTAAATCTAACAATATACATACATATCCCAAATATAAAACGAGTCTATTAATAGTATTTGTATGAAGGCAAGAGACTCAAAAAGGATATACATGTATATTTATTAGATTTGAATAAAAAAATGCATATACATGAAGTAAAACATGAAAATAGGCAAAACAGGTGTAAATGAAAGAATCATCAAAACTAGGCTATACATGTGCATATAGTGGGTACAAATGAGCATGAAGTGCAAACATATATGAATCAATTTGTTACTCACTACTTGAACATGTATATACACAAGTTTTGATAAAAACTACATTTAAACTAGTATTTACCACATGAAGCACAAAAACATGAACATGCTATATGATGTCAAAAATGAATAAGCATGTATATAAACTAAGAGTTTAGAAATAGTTACCAACTAAGGAACTATGTTCCAAAACTCGAAACATGGTGGTTGTCCCACCAAATCTCCTTGATAGTGATGCATCCATATATGTGTCCATTAAGTCCAAGTGCATCCACCATCAAGGCACCATTTCTCTCACGTCGTGTGAGAGACCTCTGAAAAAACACCTAGAGGGGGGGTGAATAGGTGCAAGTGCTAATCTAGTGAACTAAGTGCTCTAAATGCGTTAAATGCGGAAGCTTAAAACAATTCTTGCAACACACTTAGTACAATCAACAAGTGTAGCCGAATTCCCCGTGACGGGCTCTGGACTAACTCCTCTTGATTCCCCTAGATATGGGTTGAGGTGCTATGTGAAGCTCTTGTTGATTAAGTACTAGTGAGGCACACACACAAGCAAGCCAAGCATATAATGGATATACAATAATATGAAAGATGCAAGGCAACACAAGCAATATGATATGAATGATATGGCAATAAGAATGATGCTTTGCACAAATAAAAAAGAGAGAGAGTTGAGAGATATTGGATCAAACGCAAACACAAGGATATGTTTCGAGATTCGAGCCCCTAGCTCTACATCCCCGCCTACACCACCGTGTAGGATTTCCAATCCACTATCTCCCACCGAGGGAACCTCTACCGAAGAGGATTGTTACAACAATGGAGTACCGAACTCCTCTCTCAAACAACCACCTCACAACCGAAGGGTAGGCCCGTAGCCAATACAACCAACACCTCTACCGAAGAGGGTTTACAAACCAAACTCCACCTCTCACTAGAGGGAGCAAACCAATCACCCGATCAACCTCTACCAAAGAGGGATACAACAAGAACAAGGGTGTTTACAACAAGTGGTTTCTTTCAACCACAAACCAATCTCCTTTTCCACAAAAACAAGATCCTAATAGAATAGGATAGATGATAGCTCAAGTGTGAAAAACTAGGTGTTTGGAAAACAAGAAACTCAAAGAAAATGCTTGGGAAAACTCTTGTAAAAGATAGAGAATGAAAACCAATACAAATATCCCAAATTCCTATTTTCTTTGATTTTCTAAAAACCTAAAACAAATAAGATTGGAAGTTTAAAGCCCAAAAACTCTTTTGAAAACTTGTTTTAAACTCTGGGAAACTGAAAATTTTTCTCTTGTAAAAACCTTGGCCAAAATCCCAAAGAATTGGGGTTATACATGCCCATCAGAAAACTAGCCGTTAGGCTGATGTGGCAGCCTGACAGGCTACCGGTCGGCCGGCCCGGCCGACCGCCAACGGTCAGAAATGTGACCGTTGGGGCAACCCGGTCGACCGCCCGGTCGACCCAAACAAACAGAGAGCAGAGCTCTCAGACTCGGTCGACCCTGACGGTCGACCGTCCCTGTGTCCGCCAAACGTGCACAGATCTGTGCACGTCGGTCGACCGACCCGGTCGACCGATTTTATCCCAAGTCGACTTGGTCAGTTGAGTAGTCGACTGGTTGAAGCCTGGAACAGAATTCTGGGTCAGAAAAAACAGTTTAAAAATATTTTGAAAAATCTTTTAAGTCTTCTAAAAATCCACAAAACTTGTTTTAACATTTTATATTGAAACACAAACAAGTGATAAAAATTTCAAGACATATATCAATCATATCAATTCATTTTTGAGTCTTGCAAATTTTATCAAAACAAAAACCTGTATTTTATCAAACTTAGATTTTTTCAAAACATGAATAGGATAGTCAAAATAAGTTTGTATAAGAAGTTAAGCATGTATGTATATCTAGAACATATCTAATATACATAAGAACTATTTAAACTTGTTTTGATCTACTGTTCATGAAAACCAAATCCAAAACATAAAACGTGTGTGTTATGTGCACTTGAGCATATCAACTATACTAAGCTTTACAAATTGGATCTAAACACACTATCTAAACTATGGATACCTAAGTCTTCTTGACGATCTCCATCTTCAAGTACACCCGATCCAAAACACCGTGATCCATGAGCTAGGCAAGGTATGATCTTGATATTTTGGCCCTGGAATCACCATGAAAAGCTTCTAAACTCCTTTGTTGAAGCTAAACACCAACTAATATCTTGCTAATAGATCTGAAACTTAAACTCACAAGAATATTAGTAAACATAACTACATGAGTTAATCATCATCAAAACTAGAGTGGAAGGCCTTTGGGCCAACAATCTCCCCCTTTTTGATGATGACAAAACTCATGGAGTTATATATGCATGGATTAAAGTTGAGCTTCAAAGAAGCTCCCCCTTAACTCATGCATAAACAAATAAACATAATAAATAGGCAATGAAGGCTTTTAAACATGAATACATAAATATGCATAAACAATAAAAAGGTTCTAAATACCAATGCAATGTTCAAAAATAAAACATGCTCTAGATACCAATTAACATTAAACTATATTAAACTTAATATATGCAAAAACATAAATATGCATATATAAAACTCATAAACTCAAAATCTTTCTCCCCCTTTTTTTCAATCATCAACAAAGGGGTAAAAACCAAAACAATAAATAAAAAGAGGGGTAAAAATCTTTCTCCCCCTTTTTGTCAATCAAAACAATAAAAACAATGTTCTCCCTCTTTTTGTCTAAAACAAAAACAAAGTCAATAAGGGGTTACAATTAATTAAGATACCAAAGAATTAGACATGACAAATTAGCATCTTGATATCAATTGAAAGTAAACAAAGATCAATAAATGTTATATGTTATATACATTCATGAAGAGGAAGACGCTAAGTTAGCTTCCCTACACATATGCATTACATGAAAGAGGGATGTTAAGCCCTAATTCACATAACACACATTATGTAATGCATAAGAGAAGTTGTGAAGCTCCCCCTACACACGTGTACCACATAAAGAAGAGATGTTAAGCTCCTCAATATAAGATACACTCAACATGAATCTATATGTGGAAGAGATGTTAAGCTCTCCTTGCATATAGTCAATATAAATCAAAACTTTTGTATTTTTCTTTAAACAAAATTTTTAGATACCAATTTAAAACACAAGACATCTTGATATCAAAAGATAGTATTTTTCTTTTTAAGCCAAATAAACAATTGAAATGACTATTTTCTATCATAAAGTAAGGGAGTGGAAATACAAGTACCAATTGAAATATGAAAAACGAATTTTCTCCCCCTTTATGAAATACCAACAAAAACTATGCGTAGGCTTGTAATAAGATACCAATTGAAAACTAAATCAATTGAAATAAAGTTGAAGCTCAAGCTCTAGCATAAACAAAATTTGTGCTCAAGATATAGAAATACAATAGCACAAATAAAACAAGTATATGTGTATGAAATAGAATGAGTACCAATCACCAATAGATGATACCAATTGATAACATACATACACAATAAACACTTATGAGTATACAAAAGGATCAAATTGATACCAATTGAAAGAGTTCAATGATACCTATTGAAATAACAACAATAGCATGTGTATACCTCATAACATAATGAAGAAAACGAACTAGTTAAAATGAAAAATTTTGTTAACTAGTACGAAATCCTTCAAGCAAGGAATACAACAAAATAGTTTTTCAGAAAACATGAAATCCACAAGATAATCAACACTCTAATTCAATTAGGCATAAATATGACTCATGAAAATAAAACATGAGCAAGCAATAAATGTGAGTGTACAAATAAAGTGTGAATATCATAATCATGAAAATTTTTCATTAAGCTCAATTATTCCTTAAACATGAAAACATAAAAATCATCTAAACTATTTAATCTTCTAGGTATATGTATGTCCTATACAAGCTAAAGTATACATACATATCCAAACATGATGAGTCCACAAAGATATATGCATGAAGGCACGTGGCTCAAAAAGATGTATATGTATATGAATAGTTTGGACAAGGTAGACATATACATGAAGTTAAATATAAACACATGAAAACATGAATAACTAAATTTTCATTTAAAATAAATTTCATTTCAAGGTATATGTATGATTTGTCAAACATGAAGTATACATACATATCCCTAAACACAATTGAGTCCATATATAGATTTGCATGAAAGGCAAATGGCTCAAGGGGTATACATGTATAACTTAAGGTTTGGCAAAATGCACATATACATGAAATGTAAAACACATGATCTACAAAACAAATCCAAAATGGGAATACAAGTTTAAAATGTATGAATCATCAAAACTAGACTATACTAGCACATATAATGGGAACAAATAAGCATTCAAGCTCAAACATATATAGATTTATTTGTGGCCCACTATATGCACAAGTATAAACCTAGTTTTAGTGAAAACTAACATCTAAACAAGTAATCTTAACATGAAGCATCAAAACACAATAAAAATCAACATGATAAGCAAAAACATGATTATTATGAATATCCACATGTTATTAAAAATATGGTATACGCAATAGCAACCATATAGTGAGAACACAAAAGAATTTATCCATATTAAACATGGGTGTCTCAAAATAACTAAACATGTATATCACTAATCTAATAAGCATGGCATTTTCATAGTAATCAACAAACATCAAAAACATGCTATGAAAGATAAACATGGAAAGCATGTAAACATAAGGAGTTAGGAATAGTTACAAAAACCTAGAAGGCAACTTTCCTTGTCTCCAAAAATATGGTGGTCCTCTTCCACCAAACATCCCTTGAAAGTGATGCATCCAATTGATTTTCTTTAAGTACGGAACGCATCCACTCCAAGGTACCGCTACTCTCACGTCATGTGAGAGCCCACACCTACATCAAATAAAGGAGGGGTGGTCTTTGGTACCCATATCTTATTGGGTCCATGGGGGTTAGTACCTTCTCTAACCCAAACAAATTTATTTGCTAAATTTGAAGTATGTATTCTATCATAACAAAATTTAGCAAGGTGGCCCTTACGTCCACAATGTGTACAAGTGTACACATGAGCATACATGTGATGAGAGTGTCCGTGAGGAGCATGTGTATGCCGTGGAGGGTGAGCATGAATAGATGGAATTTGTTTCTTTCGAAACAAGGTTTCCAAACGTGTATGGCCCACAACACATTGGCTCAAAGTGGAGCCCAAACAATCTACACTCTTCTTAAGTATGGATATATCATTGTTGATCAAAGAAGAAGTGTGGCATGCAATAGGTGAAGTGTGTGATACTACCCTAGCATGGCAAACATGTGCATCAATCTTATTTTGTAAAACAATATTTTTATCTAAACAAACATTCAACTCATTTGAAATAGAAATAATTTTATTTTTCAAAGCAACATTCTCTTTTAAAACAAAATCAATTTTTGAAGATAAAAACTCATTTTTCTTCAACACATCATCACAATCATTTTTAGATTTTAAAAATTTATTTTCTTTTAGAGCAAGGTCTAGTTGAGATCTCAATGAATCCCTTTCATTATAAACCTCAACCTTCTCTTGCAAAACCTTGTCAAGTTTAGAAGACAATTTTTCATTTTCTTTATTTATAGCAAAAGTCTTCTTTTTCAACAAATTATATTTTTCTATTAGTTTTTCACACACAATAGAAAAGTTCTTCATTTAAAGCATGGGGATCAACAAAATCATTAGAAGAACTAGCATCATCATTATCATCTAAGTGGGTTTCCGAGTGTACCTCAAGGGAGTCATTCCCTTGGACCGTATAGCATTGTTGCGGCTCGGATTCATCTCCACTAGATTCTTCCTCTTGTTGGATCGGCAATTGAAGCTTGGAGGTGGTGGTGGTTGTCAACAAATTCCACATTGCAAAGGCGGAATCAATGTTAGAAACACGTAAAAGATAATCTTTAGATAATGTGCTTCTAATGGCCTCTAGGGCTTGTGCATTGGCCCCTATATGCTTGCGGTCACCAAGATAACATCTCTTGGTAGCGGCAAGGAAAACATGCAAACCTAGGCTCTTTAGGTACATGGACATCCTATACTTCCAAACAACAATGTTGGAAGGATCAAAGCTAGGTGGGGTCATGAAGTCCATGGCAAACTATATGAGTGTGCAAACAAGCAAATGCAAACAATAGATTAGCAATCAAATGGATCTCACTCTTAGGATGTTAAGCCTAATATCAGAAGCGTAGGCTCTGATACCAATTGAAAAAACACCTAGAGGGGGGGTGAATAGGTGCAAGTGCTAATCTAGTGAACTAAGTGCTCTAAATGCGTTAAATGCGGAAGCTTAAAACAATTCTTGCAACACACTTAGTACAATCAACAAGTGTAGCCGAATTTCCCGTGAAGGGCTCTGGACTAACTCCTCTTGATTCCCCTAGATATGGGTTAAGGTGCTATGTGAAGCTCTTGTTGATTAAGTACTAGTGAGGCACACACACAAGCAAGCCAAGCATATAATGGATATACAATAATATGAAAGATGCAAGGCAACACAAGCAATATGATATGAATGATATGGCAATAAGAATAATGCTTTGCACAAATAAAAGAGAGAGAGTTGAGAGATATTGGATCAAACGCAAACACAAGGATATGTTTCGATGTTCGAGCCCCTAGCTCTACATCCCCGCCTACACCACCTGTAGGATTTCCAATCCACTATCTCTCACCGAGGGAACCTCTACCGAAGAGGATTTGTTACAACAATGGAGTACCGAACTCCTCTCTCAAACAACCACCTCACAACCGAGGGGTAGGCCCGTAGCCAATACAACAACCAACACCTCTACCGAAGAGGGTTTACAAACCAAACTCCACCTCTCACTAGAGGGAGCAAACCAATCACCCGATCAACCTCTACCAAAGAGGGATACAACAAGAACAAGGGTGTTTACAACAAGTGGTTTCTTTCAACCACAAACCAATCTCCTTTTCCACAAAAATAAGATCCTAATAGAATAGGATAGATGATAGCTCAAGTGTGAAAAACTAGGTGTTTGGAAAACAAGAAACTCAAAGAAAATGCTTGGGAAAACTCTTGTAAAAGATAGAGAATGAAAACCAATACAAATATCCCAAATTCCTATTTTCTTTGATTTTTTCAAAAACCTAAAACAAATAAGATTGGAAGTTTAAAGCCTAAAAACTCTTTTGAAAACTTGTTTTAAACTCTGGGAAACTGGAAAATTTTCTCTTGTAAAAACCTTGGCCAAAATCCCAAAGAATTGGGGTTTATATAGGCCCATCAGAAAACTAGCCGTTAGGCTGATGTGGCAGCCGACAGGCTACTGGTCGGCCGGTCCGGCCGACCGCCAACGGTCAGAAATGTGACCGTTGGGGCAACCCGGTCGACCGCCCGGTCGACCCAAACAAACAGAGAGCAGAGCTCTCAGACTCGGTCGACCGTCCATGTGTCTGCCAAACGTGCACAGATCTGTGCACGTCGATCGACCGACCCGGTCGACCGACTTCATCCCAAGTCGACTTGGTCAGTTGAGTAGTCGACTGGTTGAAGCCTGGAATAGAATTCTGGGTCAGAAAAAATAGTTTAAAAATATTTTGAAAAATCTTTTAAGTCTTCTAAAAATTCACAAAACTTGTTTTAACATTTTATATTGAAACACAAACAAGTGATAAAAATTTCAAGACATATATCAATCATATCAATTCATTTTTGAGTCTTGCAAATTTTATCAAAACAAAAACCTGTATTTTATCAAACTTAGATTTTTCCAAAACATGAATAGGATAGTCAAAATAAGTTTGAATAAGAAGTTAAGCATGTATGTATATCTAGAACATATCTAATATACATAAGAACTATTTAAACTTGTTTTGATCTACTATTCATGAAAATCAAATCCAAAACATAAAACGTGTGTGTTATGTGCACTTGAGCATATCAACTATACTAAGCTTTACAAATTGGATCTAAACACACTATCTAAACTATGGATACCTAAGTCTTCTTGACGATCTCCATCTTCAAGTAGACCCGATCCAAAACACCGTGATCCATGAGCTAGGCAAGGTATGATCTTGATGCTTTGGCCCTGGAATCACCATGAAAAGCTTCTAAACTCCTTTGTTGAAGCTAAACACCAACTAATATCTTGCTAATAGATCTGAAACTTAAACTCACAAGAATCTTAGTAAACATAACTACATGAGTTAATCATCATCAAAACTAGAGTGGAAGGCCTTTGGGCTAACACCCTCACCTACATCAAAAACACACGGTAGGGTTTTGGTACCCATTTTTTCTTAGGTCCTTGGGGGTTAGTCTTGTAAGGAACCCAAAAATTTTTATGATTAGCAAAATTTAAATGATGTATCCTATCATAACAAAACTTTGCTAAATGGCGTTTGCGGCCACAATGTGTACATTTGTACACCTTAGGTTGCTTATGTGTATGAGTGTGATCATGACGTGCAACATAAGCATGATGTGGATGATGATGTGCATGAATGTGTGGAGTTTGTTTCTTTGAAAATATAGACTCCAACCTAGAATGATTAAATGCACATGAGCTCAAAGTGGAGCTCAAACAATCAATTTTCTTTTTTTTAGAAACATTTTCTTTTTCCTTTTCTTTTTCAAAAATTTTTCTTTTCAAAGTAGTGTTTTCTTGAAAAACAATTTCCTTTTGTTTTTCCACCAAAACAATTTTATTTTTCAAACTAGTGTTTCCTTCACAAAGAGTATTTAATTTGGACATCAAGGAAACATTTTTATTTTTCAAATCTTCTTTTTCTTTTTCTAAACATGCAATCTTATTTTTAAAAGAATTATTTTCTTTAAGCATGCAATCAAAATCCTTTTTCATTTTCTTGTTATCTTTCTTAACAATGTCATATTTCTCAAGTAATTGTTGGCAAAATGAAGTGAGCTCATCATATGACATGTTATTTTCATCTACCTCGGATTCGGTAGTTACCTCAAGGGGGTTATCCCCTTGGACCATATAGCACTTGTTGGAGACATCACTTCCAACATCCGAATCGCTCCCGGCATAATATAGATCCTTTTCGCCGAGGGAGGTGATGATGTAATAAAGCTGATTGGTAGTGAAAAATGCATTTTTATCATAACATTTACCATCACATTTTCATATTTATTCATTTAATTCTGCACATTTATTAATATTTTGTGATTTATTGTGCGCAGGCCTCGAGTTCTTATTTTTATAAGAAATAAAGCTTAATGAAGCCCAAAAGCCCATATCCAAGCCCAAGTCCAAGCCCAGGTGTAAAAGTGCAAATACCAAATGTCAAAAGTGCAAATACATAAGGGCCAAAGTTGCAAATACAAAGAAGAGGGAAGGATAGACTTCTATTCAACCCTAAATGCTTGCAGGAAAGAGTTTAAAGATAAATTCGGATTCAGACTGTACATGTTTAGTATTCAGATCATAACTTTTGCTACAGATATGCAAATCCGATGATTCAAAATGCTCCAGAAAGAAGACTTGAAGCCCTATAACTCTTATGTTGATCAAACTTTCCAATTCAGTCCGTAGATAAGCCAATTTCGGCGATCAACAGGATAATAAATTGCAGGACAGATTTGATTTGAACTTCTATGGATAAGTGCCACAAGTCTGGATATAAGATTTTTTGGGAGAGTTGTACAAGGACTCTACATCTTCCAACTCCTATAAATATCCCTGCAGATGCAACACAGAAAGCGTCCAGCGAAGAGCCAAGGGCCAAAAGCTAGGGTTTTTAGGTTTTCTTTCTAGGTTAGATTTTATTTTCGTTTTTCTTTTGTAAATTTTGTAACTGAGAGTGGAGGGACCTTTCATGGAGGATGGAGTTTACGCTTGTACTGAGGTGACAGCGGTGTAAGCCCACTTATCTTCCATTGTTAATGAAATTCACTTGAGGTGTGTTTTTGTTATTATTTTATGTTCTTCTTCTCTTGTTTGTTTCTTTGTTTCTCTGTATTCTTGTTTTCTTCATTCGTTTTTCTCTAATGCCTTGTGAACAATGAGACCCAATTGCATTGAGACTACCTAGCCAAAGAAGAATCCTTGATGGCTTATGGCGATCAACATCCTATACGCCATACTTGCAAGTCTTCCAAGAAAAGGTAAATCATCGCACGGATCGAAGGTAAGCAGGTTAAAGAGGTTTGTACGTGTTATAAGTTTTTCTTTATTTTATTTCTTTTCTTTTTAGATCCATATATTCCACATCTCTCAAATTCTTTTCTCCCCACTTCATTGTAAATACCACTGCTAATAATAAAAATAAATAATTTTTAGAGTAAAACTTACAAACGCTTCCATCGCTAGTCCCTCCCTGAGGATCACGACCCGCATAGCCTTGCTACCGCGGATTAGTATTGAGAACCTCGCACACCTTTAATTCTTAGATCTAATATTCAAATTTTGTGTGCAGGAAAACTCAGTCAAAATTTTGGCGCCGTTGCCGGGGAGGGACGGTAAGTTTATCTCTAATAAAAAAATTATTATTGACTATTCTTTTATTCTTTTCTGTTTGCAGGTTTGGAGAACAGGAAACAGAAAAACAGCAGCAGCAGTGGACATATAGCTACTCTGTGCCTCTGCCCTCGAAGGCAGAGCATCAGAGTCTACTATATTGCCGCGGATCCGCGGCCATAGCCGCGGAAACACAGCATTAGTAGTGAACTACTAACTGCACTTTTTGCAGGTTGCTTCAAATTGAAACTACTATTTTCTGCTCTGTTCTGATTTGTTCTGTGATATACCTGTAAACTGCTAATTAATCAACAGTAAAAAAATTTGTTGTTAAAGATAAAAATTGATTAGACGTTTGCATATTAGGCATGTGTCTTTTCAATTCCTTTATTTTTACTGTTGAAGAGTGCTGGAGTAAGGTACGTACGCATTGCATGTAGAGTAGGACTCATCTCTTGGTTGATTTTCTACTTTAAGTGAATCTTATCTACTTATCCTGTACACTTGCACTAATTCATCTTAAGGGCATAACCCATTAAATAAGGTGGGGATTTCATCACCCTTCCTTAGCCCAAAAATCATATCCCAAGCACTCACTAACCCAAGCCTAACTTAAAAATTAGTAGACGTTGGCCCTAGGGACATCTCGGACTCAATTAGGAGATTATCCTAAGGGGGAACAGGGCTGGAAGTTGACTCTTGTCAAATCAGTGTCTAGGAAAGGGATTGAGGGCCGAAAGCCCGAAGATTGGTGGTTATTTAATTAAGGAACGTCTTTGACGGAAAACCTCCCACCACTCTTGCCCTGACCTGGCTGATTAACTTGTGGTCAAAGTCTGCACCCTACCTCCCGTGGACAGTCTAACCAGTTAGGAGTCGTCTAGGTCATAGGTCTACCCTAACTTAGGTTAGAATTTTTCTTTTTTTTTTGTTTATTTGTTTGTTTTGTTTGTGTTGGTGTGATATGGCATATAATAATAATTCCTATTTTAATCCATATTACATACCTAACTATTATTCGGATATTACCAACCCGGCATATCATAACTTTGACCAACCTAGTGTGCCGGAATGGTCTTATCCGAATGACTATAACCCACACCCTCCATCTTATGACTATAATTTCCATAATAATTTCAACTCGTCACAGAGTTCATGGGGTTTCGAGTCCCCCGAGTCTAATTCTCAACCAAATTGTCCTTCATATCCATCTAGTCCACATTCTTTCAATGATTCATACTTAGATCCCCCATTCAGAATAGATTACCATCTATCAAGGAAATGATAAGTATGCATGAGTCCAAGCAACAATTACCATCAATCGCAGACATGATTATGCGTGAGTCCACCGACTCACAACTTCATCACGATTACACTTCAACTTTTCAAGTCCAATCACAGCATGATGCACCTATCGACTATGAAAGGATGCTTGCAGCCATGACTCAGGCTAGATTAGCCCGTGATCGTGACATAGATCAGATGGTTCAATCCTTACGTTCTCACCGTTCGGCCATTTCTGATATCACAGACCATTCTGTTAGAGCCGACGAACCAAGTTGTTTTGGACAACAAGATTCTATTTCAGTGCCATCATTTAAACTTGCCGAAACTCCAATTCTTGATAATATGGCAAGTTTCTCCTTTCCTGAAATAGAACTTGAGCATGAATATGATCATGATCTTCCACTCGGTGATTCAATTTTATTTCCTGATTCAATAATGACTCCGGTGTCTCCACCTGATTTCACTTTTCCCGAGTCAACATTGGACCCTATTCCAATTCATCATGAAATTGAGTCACCCATTTTTGATGATCATATTGAACTTGACCAATTGTGCAATTTTGAAAATCCTATGGATAAATTGGCAAGTTCTTTTTACTACATTGAACCCAATGAGATATGTGACCTAGATTCTCAAATCTATGATCAAGTTCAAATTCCTGAATCATTATTGACTCCTGTTCTGTTACCTGAATTAGGTAATATTTTAGAGTCAGTTTTGATTCCCACACCTATCATTGCTGAACTTGAATCACCAACATTGAGTCACATTCCATTGTGGGAAGATGATTGTGGACTTGAGCTTAAACTTATTGATTTGGACCCACTTCCTGAACTTAGCCCGACTCCTGAGCCCTTACTTGATTTGAGCTTCTTCCCTGAGTCGGTATTCGTTCCCGCACCTATAATGTCTGATTGGGAATTTACAAGGTATATGATGTATTTGTACAAGAATCAGGTATTTAAGAGATGGTTTAGGGTTTAGAATTCACCTTTGATCTTGTTTACTTTGAATATGTAAGAATTATACCTTGTTTCAATCTTTCGTTATAGCAAGTAGCTAAAACGAGTCGTACCACGAGGAGAGCAAGCATAGAAGCTTTCACGATACTAGTGAGACAAGAAACAATACTCTTCTTTGTTAATCACACAAGAGAAAACAATATACAAGAAGTTGTGGATTGGTGGTGGTGCATTGTGAAAAAGAAGTGCAATGAATGAAGTGTGATGAAGTAAAGAAAAGAAAAGAATACTAGAATGAAATGTGTAAACTCTCTTGATTAGAAAGATGCATGGCTAGCATTACTCAACCTCCTTGCTAACATAATACCTCTTTTGTTGATTATAATATTGTCTCATCAAGAATCATAGACAATTGAAAAGTACTTGCATGTTTCAAGTGTGGTATTCTTTCTTTGAAGACTTAGTGTTCCTTTTAGTTAGTTGGCTAGAAGTCTCTTCTTGAATACTAGGTTCTCTTACTAGGTGTGCAATGAGGAAATATAGGCTTGGTACTCATTTAATGCAAAGGTTAGAAGAATCAAACTCTTTAGGACTTCAAAGCTTAACTACAAAGTTAGCTTGAAGTGCTTTAGTTGTTCTTGCTACTCAAATGACACAATCAATGGTAATCCATCCTTTTGATCCAATCAAATGCTCTTTATAAGAGATACACAATTCATCTAGAGATCTTACAAGCAATCACCAAAGGATACAACATACTCCATTAGAATTTACAAGAAACTTGAAATCATGCAAGAATTAAAGAATACAATCAACTAGAGCTAGTAGTAGCTAGGTGAGATTAGCTAGCCATGCATTCAAGAAACTAGCCCTCCATTACACTAACAAGAAAGCTATAATTCTCCATGAAATCAAAGATCTAAACAACTCAACTAGAATTAAACTAGAATTAGAAATTGAATGCAAGAATTAAAAGCATAAGAAGAGAAAGCATACTCAATTCTAGTAAAAAGAAGATGAGAGCTCCATTGAATCTTTGCTTCAAGGTTGTCACAAGTCTTGATTACAATCTCTCAAGTGAAGAACTCTCTCTCAATTTAGCTAGAGATCAAGGAGGAAGGAGAGAAGAACTAGAATCCTAAAACAAAAATTACAACTAATCCAAAATTTTCCCTCTCTCTTCACTGGAGCTCCCGCAGATCTCTGATCAGGTATTTATAGGCAAAGTTGAGAATCTCATCAGATCTTAACCGTTGGCACGAAATCCGAGGCCCAACGGCCCTCGGATTGCCGCGGATTGCCGCCAGATTGTCGCCAGATCTGGGCCGTTGGCTCGGATCTTTCTGGTAGGATCTGGTGGTTAAGTTGTTGGCCACGTGGACTGGTTGGATCTTGCAGTTGGCGCTCAGATCTTGGTAAGATCTGATTTGATTCTTTGGCTAATTTTTAATTAACCCCCTTAATTATCACTAATTAAGGTGGTTAATTACTTTTCCTCTTTAAAGTGGAGATCTGCAAAATTAGAGAAAACATGGGTTAAAAATCATATTTAATATGCAATATGCAAGGTATAAAGGCGGTATAAAATGCAAATACATGGTATAATCACACCCCCATACCTAGCTTTTGCTCGTCCTCGAGCAAAAATAAAAGAAAAAGAAAGAAAAATCCTAACTAATTATTACACCACTTTCGTAGGTGACACGATTGCACTGAGCACGTGCAACAAGCCGTTAAACCTCTAGGTTACCCTAGAGGAGGAGTGTTGTCTCCTGAGGGTTTTCAGCGGATTACACCCACAAAATCCAAAAAGAAAATAAAAGGGGTTAGTGAAATTTTTGATCCATGCTTTAAAGATTTTAATTTGACCTATAGGTTTCAGGTTACTCAAAACTTTTCATTCCTCTTATAAGTATCTAATTAGAGTATTGTTTTCATTTTAGGTTAAGATTTTCGGGAAAAGATAAAAAACCTGATTCTGCATCAATCTTAGGATATTTACATCTATAAATATGAAGGATCTCTCTCAGACTAAGTTCATTTATTTACTTATATGTATAATATTTTTTTTTATATATATGTGTATATACAATGTTTATTTATTTACATTCCCTTATCATCCTTAGTTTCCTAGTCTACCCATGTAGCGAGCTTCTTACCGATGACTCCCAGACCAGACGGTCTTAGGGCACCAGATGAGAATACATCCCTCGGGTTCGAAGACTCGAGTAAACTAGGTCACTTAGGAATCTAAGGACTTAACCACTTTTAGGCGTGATCGGTAATGCTTCCTGAGGCACGACTAACCAGCTTAATCAGTGGCTAAGTATTTATTCTCACCTTTAGGCGTGACCAGCAATGCTTCATGAGGCACGGCCAACCAGCTTAATCGGTGATTTTTTTTTTTCTTTTTTTTTTTTTATTTTTTTATTTATCTTATTTACATACACACATTTTTTTATTTTTTTTTTATTTATTATATATATATGCAAATAAAGTCACTAAGTCTTTGATTATTCCTTCAATATGTTCAATGTTCATATCTAAAGAAAGAATTGAAATCAAGTAATTTTTTCTAATCCTTTATTACTTAACCTAAAAATCTAACAAAACTCTTCTTTTCAACTTATAATTAGAAATCCTAGTTAAGAGCTTCCTTAATCCCTAAATTTCAAATTAGATTCTTTAAACATGGATCAAAGAATTTCTTCTTTTTTTTTTTATATTATTTTTTTTTTATTTTTATTTTTTTTTTCTAAAAGAAAAGTAAAATCTAAAAATAAAGTGGAAAAATCTAAAAAGAAATATAAAATCTAAAAGGAAAACCTTAAAAGAAAGTAAAAATCCTAAAAATAAAAGAAAAAGCCTAAAAAGAAAGAAAAATCCTAAAAAGCCTAAAAAGAAAGAAAAATCCTATGTTAGTATATCTACCCCCCCATACCTATCTCATGCATTGTCCTCAATGTATGCAAGATGAAATAATGCATGAAATAGGTAAAGGTAACAAGTCACTCCCTCGTCCTCTTTGGACCCGCAGTGGTACTGGTTCCAGCAGATTGTGTCCTCCTCAGCCTAGCCTCTATCCCATCCAAACGAGAGGATATCCTAGATGATTCCTCCTCCACTTTCTTCCTGAGCCTAACTTGTCCCCGAAAAATCTTCTTCATGCCTCTCCAAATAATAGACATGAAGGCTGTGTGTTCCGTTGGGGGCTCCTGCCTCCAGAATTGGGGCTCATCTTCCACCTCTAGACTTTCCTCTGAAGAAGACTCCACAGGTACATTCTCAGGCATGACACTAGGTGTCCAGAGTGCCTGTAAGCAGCTATTGTACGCACTTGTGGGTCTCTCTGTGGTAATCGTCACTCGGGCAAATGTCGAGAAAATAGCGTTAGACATGAAATGTCGACACAGACGGGTAATTAATATCGCATGAGAAAACTTAGCACCCCGAGTGCGAGAGGAGTTTTCAATAATAGCATGGAAGATGGTTCGGTTCAAACAGACCGTATGGTTCTGTGTCATCAGATCATGAATAATCTGTAGTATCGGTCTGCTGAAGGTCGAAGTGTGATCTAGCCCCATAATATTTCGTTGGACCCAACGTCCAACGCAGTGAATGTTCCTGAATGTAGATTGGGCTTTGAGCCCCCTATCCTGGACAGTACAGCGTGCACCCATTATGGTCAAGTAATCAATTAAGGGCAAGGGTTCGCACGTTTGTTGAATTAAGGGGACATGAGTGATATGTTCAATTAGTGGAAGTGTGACCCAAATGTCACCGAATGGCATACGAGAGACAAATTGATATGGATCATGACTCACAGAAGCATAATCTATAGAATTGTAAAATGTGTTCACTAGATCCGGACAATAAAAGGCTTCGTGCTCGTGATGATCAAATACCAAATTGTACCAATTCCATGCGCGGATTCGATCCACGAAAATATGGCCATATCCCCCATTGTCATTAAAAATTGCAGAAAAATCCCTCTCTACATACAGATTTGGTGCCATAATTGCTAAAGACAATGAAGTAAAGGATTGGAGATAAGAAATTGCAAACCACCCCCGGAGATCGTGGGGGGAAACCCAACAGAGTAGTGCAGACAGCACAGAGATGGCTTCGGGAAAACTTTCTCAGGATCTACCACCAGTAGCAGAAGTTAGCCGGAATGGAGCTTTCCGGCGCGCCTGATCTGACAGAAATGCCGCGTACGGGCGGCAGGGCGCGGCAAAGTGGAGGATTTTTGAGATCAAATTTTGGAGGAAGTTGGGTTTGGGAAGAAGCTCTCAGATCTGAAAGGGTTTGCTCGGGTGAGGAAGGATGAAATGAGGAGGAGATGTTTAAATAGGGTAGGTAAAAAGTGGGATGTACAAAATTACCCCTAGGTCAAATCTTGAATTACAACCCTTGGTCAAAACTTTTGAATATGAAAGGAATCCTAGGGAGGAAAGAGAATCCTAGGGTTTGAAATTCTTTTCATGTACAAAAATCCCAAAAATTTTTTATTTACAAAAAATGCAAAAGAAAAATATTTACAAAAGAGGTCCCCAAATGATTTTCATAAAAAATGTATGGGAAAATATACAAATGGAAAGGTCACAAATAAATTGGGTCGGAAAGACCCAACTCGTGAACGTCGTGTGACAATGACTCTGTGGTGAAAAATGGCTTTAAGCGTTGTCCGTTACAGTGAATTTATTGCCATTGGATGGATCAAGAATCTCGACTGCTCCGTGAGAAAAGACAGTCTGCACAATAAAAGGTCCTGACCACCTGGTACGTAGCTTACCAGGGAAAAGGTGGAGTCGAGAATTGTATAACAGAACCTGTTGACCGACAACAAAAATCTTTCTGTGAATGGACTTGTCATGAAACAGCTTGGTCCTGTGCTTTGTAATCCGAGCGTTATCGTATACCTCGTTTCGTAGCTCCTCCAGCTCAGATAATTGCAGCTTCCTGAGAACACCGGCTTTATCCAAATCAAGATTCAGTTGTTTTAAAGCCCATAGTGCACGGTGTTCTAACTCAACGGGCAAGTGACATGCTTTTCCAAATATAACTCGATACGGAGACATACCAAGGACAGTCTTGTAAGCGGTCCTGTATGCCCATAAGGCATCAGTCAGTTTGGCGGACCAATCCTTACGATTCTGTCCTACGGTCTTCTCCAGAATGAGTTTTATCTGTCTGTTTGTGACCTCAACTTGCCCATTGGTCTGAGGATGATAAGCCGTGGACAATTTATGAGTGATAGAATATTTCCGCATCAAGGCTTCAAAAGCCCTATTGCAGAAATGACTTCCATTGTCGCTCAGTATCGCACGGGGGGCTCCGAAGCGTGAAATGATGTACTCTCTTAAAAATTTAATGACAATTTGGTTGTCATTAGTCCTTGTAGGAATCGCTTCGGCCCACTTAGAAACATAATCTACGGCTACCAAGATGTATTGGTTTCCGTAGGACAGAGGAAAGGGTCCCATAAAATCGATGCCCCAGAGGTCGAAAATTTCGACTTCCAAGATGGGTGTGAGGGGCATCATGTTCCTTTGTGTAATCCGACCCGTCATCTGACATCTATCACAAAGCTTGCAAAAGGTAAAGGCATCCTTAAAGAGAGTGGGCCAGTAGAATCCACTCTGGAGCACTTTCTCCGCAGTTTTTCGTGGACCAAAGTGTCCACCGCAAGCTAACTTGTGACAGAATGTCAAGACACTCTGATGTTCATCCTCCGGAAGGCATCTTCGAATAATTTGGTCAGGACAGTACTTGAATAGATACGGTTCATCCCAGAAGAAGAACCGCATTTGGCTCAGAAAACGGTGTTTGTCTTGTCCTGACCAATGGGAAGGAATTTGCCTGGTAGCAAGGTAGTTAACAATATCAGCATACCAGGGCTCTCCACTCATCGCCAGAATGTGCTCGTCAGGAAAGTCTTCATTAATCGGTATTTTCTCATGAGGAGCGTTTGGGATCCTTGACAAATGATCCGCAACCACGTTCTCAACGCCCTTTTTATCCTTTATCTCCAAGTCAAACTCTTGCAAAAGAAGGATCCATCTTATCAATCTTGCCTTTGCGTCCTTCTTTTGCATTAAGTACCTCAGGGCGGAGTGGTCAGTAAAAATGATGGTCCTGGACCCTAGCAGATATTGTCGGAACTTCTCTAACACAAAAACGACTGCCAAAAATTCTTTTTCAGTGGTCGTGTAATTCAGCTGGGCGTCGTTAAGCGTTCTGCTAGCATAGTATATCACGTGCTGCCTGTTTTCAATACGCTGTCCTAAAACAGCGCCTATCGCAAAGTCAGAGGCATCGCACATAATTTCAAATGGCTTGGTCCAGTCCGGTGCAGATATTATCGGCGCAGAGACTAGTCTATCCTTCAGCTCTTTCCATGACTTTCGACATTCTTCATCAAAGATATAGGGTACATCTTTTCCTAAGAGATTTGTCAAGGGTCTCGCAATGTTGCTGAACCCTTGAATGAATCTCCTATAGAAGCCAGCGTGCCCTAAGAAAGATCTAATGTCTTTTAAACATTGTGGTTCAGTGAGCTTGGTGATAACCTCCACCTTGGACTTGTCTACCTCGATTCCAACGCTTGATATCTTGTGTCCCAATACAATTCCGTGCTTAACCATGAAGTGACACTTTTCCCAATTAAGTGTCAAATTCTTTTCCGTGCATCGTTGTAAAACCATCTTCAGGTGGTACAAGCACTGCTCAAATGTATCCCCATATATTGAGAAATCATCCATAAAAATCTCTAAAAATTTCTCCACCATGTCCGAGAACAAGCTCAACATGCAACGTTGAAACGTTGCTGGAGCATTGCAAAGACCGAAGGGCATCCTACGGTATGCAAAAGTTCCGAAGGGACAGGTGAAGGTCGTTTTTTCTTGGTCCTCGGGCGCAATAGGGATCTGATTATATCCTGAATATCCATCCAGGAAACAATAATACTCATGCCCCGCCAATCTCTCTAACATCTGATCAATGAACGGAAGTGGGAAGTGGTCTTTACGTGTGGCGCTATTCAATTTCCTATAATCAATACAAACTCGAATCTTCGTTGGAAGACGCGTTTGTATCAATTCCTTGTTCTCATTTTCCACAATCGTAAAGCCAGCTTTCTTCGGCACAGCGTGAACAGGACTAACCCATTGACTATCAGAGATGGGATAGATAATCCCATTGTCTAATAGTTTCATTATCTCAGATTTAACAGCTTCTTGCATGATAGGGTTTAGTCGACGCTGTGGATCTCTTTTCGGCTTGGCATCTTCCGTTAAGTGAATCTGATGTTGGACAATCGTAGGACTAATTCCCTTAATATCAGCCATCGTCCAGCCAATGGCTTCTTTATTCTCCCTTAGCACAGTCAATAAGTCCTCTTCTTGTTGTTCCGTAAGATTGGATGCAATGATAACCGGAAAGGATTCTTTATCATCCAAATACTTGTACTTGAGATGACCAGGAAGAACCTTAAGCTCGGCAGAAGGGACAGGATCTATAACAGGTTGCTCATGGTGCAAGGGAAGAATAGAAGTGGAATTAGTACTCTTTTCAGCATTTGTTCCAACAATCTGATCAAGAGTTAGATCATCAGCTTCTAACTCGAATTCCTCTTCAGATTCGTACTCCATCTCCTCCACGTGTTCGCTTGTCAATCCTTCTATCAAGTTGACATCAAATGAGTCACTCTCCACATCCCTTGGCTGCTTCCCAGATGGAAGACATTCACCTCCTTCGTCATATCTCCGAACGTCAGCCGCATCGATCCATTTCGGCAATTAATGATCGCATTCGCTGTGGCTAAAAAGGGACGTCCTAGAATGACTGGAGTTTGCGCTCTGTGATTATGTACGGGTTGTGTTTCCAGAACAACAAAATCAACGGGGTAGATGAATTCCCCCACCCGTATTAATACATCCGTAATTTCCCCTTTGGGAATCTTAACAGAGCGATCAGCCAGTTGAATAGTCATTTGGGTTGGACGAAGATTGCCTAACCCAAGCTGTTGGTACACAGAAAAGGGAAGAAGATTGATGCTAGCTCCCAAGTCTAGCAAAGCCCTATTGACTGTGGTCTGCCCTATGATACAAGAGATGGTAGGGCTCCCTGGATCCTTGTACTTCACAGGGATTGGACCATTAAGCAATTCACTCAGGTTTGAAGCCAAAAAGACTTTCTTAGGGACATTTGCCTTCCTTTTCTTAGTACACATCTCTTTCAAAAACTTGGCATAGGATGGTACTTGCTGAATAGCATCCAAGAGAGGGACATTGATTTGCACTTGATTAAATATCTCTCTGATCTTCTCCATATGAGCATTATTCTTATGATTTGTAAGCCTATTCGGGAATGGGGCAATAGGCTTATAAGTCTGCTCATCAACTTTCTCCTTTCCTTTTGATTGAGACGTGGATGGTTGTGAACTTGATGAAGGAATATTTTGCAAAGGTTGAACTGGAACAGAAGTTGATGGATTCGACACAGATTTTGGAACAAATTTTGGAGACTGATTTGAGACTTTGTTGTCTACATGTTTTCCAGACCTAAGGATGTGAATGGCTTGACATTGGCTCTGACTAGGTCCTAGGTCTTCAACTTTATGCAGAGGAAAATGGGCTCTGGGATTAGGCACAGGTTGGCTAGGCAGCATTCCTTTTTGCCTTTCAGTCAAGGAATTAGCCAACTGTCCTATTTGGATTTGCAGTTTATTCATGTCCTGCTGCTGATTGTTCATCATTGCAGCTTGTGTTTTGGACAAAGTCTCAATCATTTTCTCCAATTCTGAAATTTTTCTATCTGAAGGATTGGGTGGTGGATGCTGTTGTTGTTGTTGATATTGGGGTTGAAAATTGGCTTGATATGGCACAGAATTTTGGAATGGTTGGAATCTGGGTGGACTCTGATACGAATTGAAATTTGGTGGGTTTTGGTAAGTAGGTGGATGTGCCTGAGCAGGATATTGTTGATGTGGAAATTGTTGTCTAGACTGCTCAGGACCAGACTGACTCCATGAAAAGTTAGGATGGTTACGCCATCCTGGATTGTAGGTCTTAGAGTAAGGATTGTATGGAGGTCTGGAATACGCTGCATTCATACTCTCCTGAAAATTTTGAGAGTAATACACAGGACACTCTTCCAACACATGATTCAGATCATGACAAAAAGTACAACCCGGGTGAATTATAGGTGCAGAGCTAGCCATACGTGGTGGGCTAACTACTGAAGATGGGTTGACTTGACTAACGACAGAATTTTCCCTTGATTCCAGCAATTCAATCCTCTTCATCAACTGCGTGATCTTAGCTTCAGCTGCTATTGAGGATCCTATAGAATGTAAACCAGATCTGGAAGTTGTTGGTGTGGGTTTCTCAGAGCAGGATTCCCACTGGATCGTTTTCTCCGCTAAAGCCTCAAAAAGGTCCCAGCCCTGGTCTTCATCTTTCTTAAGAAAGTCTCCTTGACACATAGTTTCAAGGAGAGTCTTGGTTTGATAATCCAGCCCATCATAGATAATCTGGCATTGACGCCATTTCTCTATACCATGATGGGGACACAGGGCTACTAAATCCTTAAAGCGCTCAAAGTACTTCCAGAATGGCTCATTGGGCTCTTGTTTGAATTGCATGATATTTTTGCGTATGAGGGCTGTCTTATGGATGGGATAAAATTTTTTAAGAAAAACCTTGACAAAGTCATCCCAGAAGAGATTGAGCTGACAGGAAGACTGTACAGCCACTTCTTCGTAATATCCTTTAGTGCAAATGGGACAAATCTAAGTCTCACAGCATCCTCACTTAACTGGGAAATCCTCATCATGAGGCATACTTCTTCAAACTCTCGTATGAAGATGTAAGCATCCTCAGATTCTAACCCGTGAAATCGTGGAAGAGTGTTTATAAACTGGGGTTTCAACTCAAAATTATTGTCATTCGTGTTTGGGAGGAGAATGCAGGAAGGAATGGATGTGCGGATCGGATAGAACTTGTCCTGCAGCGACACGTTATTCGTCATAGTTGTGTCGAGTGGTGTTGTGTGAGGCAGTGTAGAAGTTCTCACAAGCCTAGAAGAAATTGGTTCTCGATACCACTCACGCATGCAAATACACAACCAACGTGCACCTTTCAAACAGTCGGAAAATGAAAAATAACAATCAAGAAAAAAGAAAAACAATCAATCCTAGCTTCTAGGTTTTCTGCCCTAGACGACTCCTAACAATAGATCGTCCACAGGAGGTTCGGTGCAGACACTGACTATAAGCAAATCGGCCAGGGAAGGGTAAAGTTGGTGGGAGGTTTTCCGTCCGGAGACGTTCCTTAATTAAGTAACCACCTTCCTTCGGGCTTTCGGCCCTTAACCCCTTTCCTAGACACCGATTACGCGGAAGTCACTTTCCAACACTTTTCCCCCTTAGGAAAATCTCCTAGATGAGTCCGGATGTCCCTAGGGGCCAACGTCTAGCAATTTTAATTAGAAGCTTAGGATAGTGAACACGTGGGGATTATGGTTTGTGGGCTAAGGAAGGGGTGATAAAATCCCCACCTTATCTTTGTTATGGGATTTGCCCTTATCGTTGATTCGTGCAAGTGTACGATATAAGCAACCAAAATTCACTCAAAGCAGAATTAAATCATACAACGAGTGAGTCCTAGTCTATATGCTATGCTTCACGTACCTTGTCCCACGCGCCCTTCAACAGTAAATTGAAAGAAATTGAAAGACACGTGCCTATAATGCAATATGTCTAAACAATTTTTATCAATTAATCACCAAATCTTTTACTGTTGATTAGCAAATATCAGGTGAAGAATACAAGATTTCAGGTATGTAGGCAGCAGTTTTTAGCAAAGCAGCAAGCCCTGCAGAAAACAGGTTAGTAGTGAACTCCTCTGTGCCGCGTTTTCCTGGCTTTTGCCGTGGAAACGCGGCACTTTGGAGGGATCCTGGTCTCTGCTTTCGAGAGCAGAGGCCCAGGTCCGCTTATATGATTCTGCTGTGCAAAGTTTTCTGAATCTTCAACCTGTACCTGCAACAGAGAAGATATATTGTTTAGTTTCTCACTTGTAAAAATACCGTTGCTCTCCCCGGCAACGGCGCCAAAAATTTGATTGGGAATTTACAAGGTATATGATGTATTTGTACAAGAATCAGGTATTTAAGAGATGGTTTAGGGTTTAGAATTCACCTTTGATCTTGTTTACTTTGAATATGTAAGAATTATACCTTGTTTCAATCTTTCGTTATAGCAAGTAGCTAAAACGAGTCGTACCACGAGGAGAGCAAGCATAGAAGCTTTCACGATACTAGTGAGACAAGAAACAATACTCTTCTTTGTTAATCACACAAGAGAAAACAATATACAAGAAGTTGTGGATTGGTGGTGGTGCATTGTGAAAAAGAAGTGCAATGAATGAAGTGTGATGAAGTAAAGAAAAGAAAAGAATACTAGAATGAAATGTGTAAACTCTCTTGATTAGAAAGATGCATGGCTAGCATTACTCAACCTCCTTGCTAACATAATACTTCTTTTGTTGATTGCAATATTGTCTCATCAAGAATCATAGACAATTGAAAAGTACTTGCATGTTTCAAGTGTGGTATTCTTTCTTTGAAGACTTAGTGTTCCTTTTAGTTAGTTGGCTAGAAGTCTCTTCTTGAATACTAGGTTCTCTTACTAGGTGTGCAATGAGGAAATATAGGCTTGGTACTCATTTAATGCAAAGGTTAGAAGAATCAAACTCTTTAGGACTTCAAAGCTTAACTACAAAGTTAGCTTGAAGTGCTTTAGTTGTTCTTGCTACTCAAATGACACAATCAATGGTAATCCATCCTTTTGATCCAATCAAATGCTCTTTATAAGAGATACACAATTCATCTAGAGATCTTACAAGCAATCACCAAAGGATACAACATACTCCATTAGAATTTACAAGAAACTTGAAATCATGCAAGAATTAAAGAATACAATCAACTAGAGCTAGTAGTAGCTAGGTGAGATTAGCTAGCCATGCATTCAAGAAACTAGCCCTCCATTACACTAACAAGAAAGCTATAATTCTCCATGAAATCAAAGATCTAAACAACTCAACTAGAATTAAACTAGAATTAGAAATTGAATGCAAGAATTAAAAGCATAAGAAGAGAAAGCATACTCAATTCTAGTAAAAAGAAGATGAGAGCTCCATTGAATCTTTGCTTCAAGGTTGTCACAAGTCTTGATTACAATCTCTCAAGTGAAGAACTCTCTCTCAATTTAGCTAGAGATCAAGGAGGAAGGAGAGAAGAACTAGAATCCTAAAACAAAAATTACAACTAATCCAAAATTTTCCCTCTCTCTTCACTGGAGCTCCCGCAGATCTCTGATCAGGTATTTATAGGCAAAGTTGAGAATCTCATCAGATCTTAACCGTTGGCACGAAATCCGAGGCCCAACGGCCCTCGGATTGCCGCGGATTGCCGCCAGATTGCCGCCAGATCTGGGCCGTTGGCTCGGATCTTTCTGGTGGGATCTGGTGGTTAAGTTGTTGGCCACGTGGACTGGTTGGATCTTGCAGTTGGCGCTCAGATCTTGGTAAGATCTGATTTGATTCTTTGGCTAATTTTTAATTAACCCCTTAATTATCACTAATTAAGGTGGTTAATTACTTTTCCTCTTTAAAGTGGAGATCTGCAAAATTAGAGAAAACATGGGTTAAAAATCATATTTAATATGCAATATGCAAGGTATAAAGGCGGTATAAAATGCAAATATATGGTATAATCAATGTCCAAGTCAATAATTCCATCTTTCCATACTCCATTTTGGGACAAGGAGGTTGACAAAATTGACTCTGAAATTTATTATGAAATTTGGAAATTTGATGGGGTGAAAATTCTAAAAAATGATTATACATATATTTTAGTAGGTTATGTAAGGAAAATTTCTGGTAGGTTCCTCCAAATACTACATTATCTTGATTGGGTAGCAACGCTTGGCCCAATTAGACCACCTCCGGAACCACCACCCTAAGGTAACTTCCGCCTTCCCTTGTTCTGTTTCATGCATGTATGCATTCATTCATACATTGAGGACAATGCATGAGATAAGTGTGGGGGTGGGCTTTACTAACATACTAACATAAGTAGACACTAACAAAATTTGCTAATAAAAAAAAATTTTAAAAAAAAAATTATAAAAAGGACAATATTTTGACTTATTTTTTTTGAAAGAAATCTAAGTTAGTTTTAAGGATTAGGAAAATCATGATTAGGATTTCTAAAAACTTGGTCAAAATAAATAAATTGTTTAATTTTTAGGTATAGGAGAAGAAATTGAATAATTAATTAGTCTTGATTTTTACCTTAATGAAATTTGCATACCTAATACATATCTAGGATTCTAAGATGAAGACCTTTGTGCCTCATATATAAAAAAAAAAAATCACTAATTAAGCTGGATACATGTGCCTCAAGAAGCATAAGTATTCATGCCTAAAGGTGAGTAAATAAAATAAAGTCCTTAGTTTTGGGGCCTAGTTCACTCGAATTTGAGTCCGCGGGGTGTTTTCTCACCTGGTGCCCTAAAGCCAACCGGTTTAGGAGTCATCGACTTTAAATTCGCTACATGGGTGGATTAGAAAGCCTAATAAAACTAAGAATATGAGATATGTATTAAAACATCTAAGAGTCAATTAGTTAGGTATGAGGGCCTCAAGAAGCCTTGATGCTTACACGAAAGAAAATTAGATGAGTTATACATATTAAAAAAAAAAAAAGGAAGAGAAAAAAATTAAAGAGGCATGAGAGTCCAAGTTAAGGAATTCCTAGCCAAGTTACAAGGATGCATATGATTTTTGGTAACGAAAAAGACTATATTAGAAGTTCAATTTTGACCCTTACCTAAAATGAAAACAATTTACTTTATAAAGACTTAGTCTAAGAATGAATAAAAATGAGGATCCTAAAAACTTATAGACTACTTAGTTTCTTCAAACGTATTTCAAATATTTTCCTTTTTATGGATTTTGTGGGTGCAATCCGCTGAAAACCCTCACGAGACAACACTCGTCCTCTAGGATAACCTAGAGGTTTAACGGCTTGTTGCACGTGCTAAGTGCAACCGTGATTCCTACGAAAGTGAGTTAGGTTAGATTAATTTTTCTTTTTCTTTATTTTTACTCGAGGACGAGCAAAAAGATAAGTGTGGGGGTGTGATTGGTAGTGAAAAATGCATTTTTATCATAACATTTACCATCACATTTTCATATTTATTCATTTAATTCTGCACATTTATTAATATTTTGTGATTTATTGTGCGCAGGCCTCGAGTTCTTATTTTTATAAGAAATAAAGCTTAATGAAGCCCAAAAGCCCATATCCAAGTCCAAGTCCAAGCCCAGGTGTAAAAGTGCAAATACCAAATGTCAAAAGTGCAAATACATAAGGGACAAAGTTGCAAATACAAAGAAAAGGGAAGGATAGACTTCTATTCAACCCTAAATGCTTGCAGGAAAGAGTTTAAAGATAAATTCGGATTCAGACTGTACATGTTTAGTATTCAGATCATAACTTTTGCTACAGATATGCAAATCTGATGATTCAAAATGCTCCAGAAAGAAGACTTGAAGCCCTACAACTCTTATGTTGATAAAACTTTCCAATTCAGTCCGTAGATAACCCAATTTCGGCGATCAATAGGATAATAAATTGCAGGACAGATTTGATTTGAACTTCTATGGATAAGTGCCACAAGTCTGGATATAAGATTTTTTGGGAGAGTTGTACTAGGACTCTACATCTTCCAACTCCTATAAATATCCCTGCAGATGCAACACAGAAAGCGTCCAGCGAAGAGCCAAGGGCCAAAAGCTAGGGTTTTAGGTTTCTTTCTAGGTTAGATTTTATTTTCGTTTTTCTTTTGTAAATTTTGTAACTGAGAGTGGAGGGACGTTTCATGGAGGATGGAGTCTACGCTTGTACTGAGGTGACAGCGGTGTAAGCCCACTTATCTTCCATTGTTAATGAAATTCACTTGAGGTGTATTTTTGTTATTATTTTATGTTCTTCTTCTCTTGTTTGTTTCTTTGTTTCTCTGTATTCTTGTTTTCTTCATTCGTTTTTTCTCTAATGCCTTGTGAACAATGAGACCCAATTGCATTGAGACTACCTAGCCAAAGAAGAATCCTTGATGGCTTATGGCGATCAACATCCTATACGCCATACTTGCAAGTCTTCCAAGAAAAGGTAAATCATCGCACGGATCGAAGGTAAGCAGGTTAAAGAGGTTTGTACATGTTATAAGTTTTTCTTTATTTTATTTCTTTTCTTTTTAGATCCATATCTTCCACATCTCTCAAATTCTTTTCTCCCCACTTCATTGTAAATACCACTGCTAATAATAAAAATAAATAATTTTTAGAGTAAAACTTACAAACGCTTCCATCGCTAGTCCCTCCCTGAGGATCACGACCAGCATAGCCTTGCTACCGCGGATTAGTATTGAGAACCTCGCACACCTTTAATTCTCAGATCTAATATTCAAATTTTGTGTGCAGGAAAACTCAGTCAAAAGCATGAAGGGCTTTTGCATTAGCCTCAATATTCTTGCTATTCTTAACATATGAATCATTAGTGGTAGCAAGATAAGCATGAATGCCTAGGGCCTTGAGGTACAAAGACATCTTAACGTTCCAAATTTGGATGTTAAGAATGTCAAAAGTGGGTGGTGACATGAAGTCCATGGTGTGTGTACAAAATACGTGATTAGCCTAAAAAGAGGATCTTTAACTCTAGGTTGTAAGACCCAAATTCAGAGCACTTAGCTCTGATACCAATTGTAAGTTCACCTAGAGGGGTGGTGAATAGGTGATGGCTAATCTAATGGTCACTTAATGCCAAATAATGCGGAAGTAAAAACTATAATGACCTAAACAAAACTATTTAAACTAAACACCACGTATAACACAAGAGTGTTGCCGAATTCCCCGTGAAGGGCTCTGGACAAACTCCTCTAGATTCCCCTAGATAAGGGTTGAGGTGCCGCGTTGGCTCTCTTGGTTAAATACAAGTGTTAGCAAACAACGCAAGCATGTATATCAATTAAGCACACAATATATCAAGCATATAAATATAAACACAATAATTGAATGCAAGATATAGACAAGGAGATAGAGAGAGTGAGCAATCGCAAACACAAGGGATTTGTTTCGAGGTTCGAGCACACTTGCTCTACATCCCCGCCTTCGACACACGAAGGATTTCCACTATAATCGATCCCACCGGATCACTCGGTGCCGCAACACTACAACTCTCGGACTCCCTAGTCCGTACACACCGCAAGCCCACCGGCTCGCCGAGGCCGCACCTCAAACAAAGAGTTCACACACGAACTCGAAACAATCGCGAACGCACTCGTCCGCCTCCTCAAGAAACAAGAAAAGATCTCTTGGTGATCTAAACACTTTGATCACCAATACAAACTCTCACTACTAAACCCTATAGGTAGATATAGCAATGGACAGCTCAAGTGTTGTGTGAGAAAACAAGGATGAGAGTGGTGGAGGAAAAATTCAAGAAATCTCTTTTTAAACTCTCTTGATAAAACTCTCCTTTTGATTGGAAATATTTGCTCTAAATCAAGTGGAGGAAAACCTCTAAATGGTTCAGGAAAAACTGGTGAAAACTCACTTGAAAATCTTAATCAAAACAGCCCCAAATGCCCCATTTTATAGAGTCTGAAAAACTAACCGTTAGGGTCTGTCAGGCCTGTCGGTCGACCGCCCAGTCGACCGGCCAACGATCATATTTCAGACCGTTTGTGCCATCGGTCGACCGGTCGGTCGACCAATCCAGGATACAGAGAGCAAGTCTTTTTGTACGGTCGGCCGCCCGGCCGCCCGGGGCCTTTCCAGAGAGCAGAGCTCTCTGGACGATCGACCTGGTCGGTCGGCCGGCCCTCCTGCCAGAACTGGCGTGCACGTCTGTGCACGTCGGTCGACCGCCCGGTCGACCGGCAGAAGCCAGATCAGAAAACTAAGGGATTTGAATCTAGGTCTTTTTGATTGAAGTAAAATCCCATAAAAACATAAAAAATCTACAAAAATAGTTTTACCAATATACTTTGATAAACAAACATGCTTGCACAAAATCAAGGCATGTTATAAATGATTTGGACTATTTTTGTAATATGGAAAAATTGGCTCAAATGAAAAACAGTATTTTCCAAAACTTATTTTTTCAAACTTTGTTTTCCAAAACATCTCCTAAATACAAAAACAAGATATTTAAACAACTTTGAAAGCATAGGGTGTATTGATATGATCCACTACACAAACATGGTGAAATATCTATGTTTTTGACATTAAGCTTTAAACTTGGTTTTGGTTAAAACATGTATATAAGAAATACCAAAAATCAAACATGTATTTTACTAAAAGAAAATTCTTTTCTAAAAACAAACTAAATCATGAGTGTGTGTGCATGGTACTTGAGCAATCCACCAACTACTCTATCCTTTACATTTTATCTAAAAATAAAATCTTCTAAAACAAACCTAGACACAAGTCTTCATCTTCTTGAAGTCTTCACTTGAATCCTTCTTGACTTGGTCCAAACACCGTGCTAGCTCTAAAACTTGACTTCAAATCCTTTGTTGAAGCTATGCACCTACTAAAATCTTGATCATGAATCTGTCACTAATTAAACACAAGATCATTAGTATTATAACTACATGAGTTAATCATCATCAAAACTAGAGTGATGGGCCTTCGGGCCAACAATGCATATGACTTAGAGTAAAATAATAGATTAAGTGAAAAATTCAGTTTTAATCCTAACCTAAATTGATAATAAAATTTTTGTATCGAGACTAAGTATAAGAATGAATAATTTGATAATCCTATGACATATAGATTACTTGATTTACTAAAAAAATTATTTCAAATATTCTTCTCTTTCAAAAATGAATTTCAAAAATACTAACATTTTGTTTTTCTTTCCTTATGAATTTTGTGGGTGTAATTCACTGAAAACCCTCACGAGACAACACTCGTCCTCTAGGGTAACCTAGAGGTTTAACGGCTTATTGCACATGCTAAGTGCAACCGTGATTCCTACGAAAGTGAGTTAGGTTTGATTAAATTAGTTTCTAACATTTGGTTTTGCTCGAGGATGATCAAAAGATAAGTGTGGAGTGTGATTATACTCCAAAATTGTATTTTTATCATCACTTTTACACATATATCCTTGATCATTCCTTTATTAATTAATGCTATTAACCCCTTAATTGATTATGGTGTGTATTTACTTTAATGAGAGGATAAAGATACAAGAAGCTTCATTTTATCCCTAATCCTATCTAAAGTTAGATTTTAATTAAATTGAATCCAAAGGAGGAAAAGATTAATCTTCATCTCCTAAATTCAAGTTCAAATTCAGAAGATAAAGTCCTAGAAGATGAATGAGATAAAGCTAATTCTACAAGTAATAAGGAGGATAATGTAAATTAAATAGAGTTCAAAATTAATTCAGACTTAGATTCATACTGTACACTTTTTAGTTTTCAGATCATAAATTTTGCTACCGATATTCAAATTCAATGATTCAAGATGCTACAGAAAGAAGACTTGAAGTACTATAATATTTCTATATATCACTCTGTCAAATTCAGCCGTCTGATAAGTTATATTCAGCAAACAACATGCCAACTTGCTGCAGGACTGAATTCCCTATTGAATTAGAAAACCTTCTAATTTGTATCCTATTATGATTAGATTTGAGACCTATTTAAAGAGTTAAAATCTCTCATTATCAAATATCTCCACATCAGAGATCATAAGTTAGGATTTTTTTTCTTTTAGTCTCTTCTCCAAATTTCTTTTGTATTTTTTAGTTCTAGTTCTAATTCAAGCTTTGTAGAGAAGGAGGACGCTCTTTGTAATTGAAGGTGACAGCATCAATAACAAGGTTTTCATTCTAATTTATTTTTATTTACTTACTTTATTTACTTGCTTTCTCATCTACCACGCTTTCTTTAGTTTTCATCATGAATAGCTAATCTTTTTTCATGACTTACTAATCTCTCCACCACTTCTAATTCTAGGTTAGAATAAACTGATTAGATCATATGTATGCTTAACCCTTGGATTAGTTAAAGTTCTTGAAGGCACATGATAATGACTAGTTAAATCCATATATGCTAATACTTTTCAATGATTTTTCTTATTCTGTACTTAGATAGCTTTGATAGTTTAATATTGAATCTTAGTTATTCTTCTTATTCTATGCTTAGAAGGTTTTGATAGTTTAATGTTAAGTCATGGTTAGTGATTATTTCAAATAGGATTTAGTTTTTATCTTATGCATCTTTCTTGAATTGAAGGCAACTCTAAGATCTAAATTTTATGATCTAAAGTGAAGTAAATTCTTGCATAGGTTAGTAAGTTAGTAGTGGTAGATGATTAGTAAGTCATATTTCTTTAACTCTTTTCTAAAACCATAGATTACTCTTCAAATTTATATTCTTCTTTATATTTTTAACACTTAACAATTGAGTTCTTTTTCTTAGAAGAATACTTAACCAGTTTAGTGTTTAAGGAGATATCGAAAAGCTTCTATCGTATTTCTCCCTGTGGATTTGACCCGCATAGCCCTTGCTACCACAGATAAATTGTGAAAGGCAGAGATTTAACCTACATTCAAATAACATCATTTTATCTCTTTAATTTATCTCTGTTTTTTGGCAATCAATTATGTGGGTTAGGGTCTACTCATCCCTTCTCCATGTAATGCATATATATAGGGGGGCTAACTTTATGTCTCTCCTCTTCATAAATGTATATCGCATATACATCTTTATGTGGATTTGTTTGTCTTTGTCCCTTTGTTGATGAATTGACAAAAAGAGGGAGAAGAATTTAGTGAGTTTATATATGCATGCTTAATATTTGGTATTTATGCGTATACGTTTTTGTTTAAGTTTATACACATTATTGAATATCCTTATTGTTTATGTTATGCTGAGTTAAAGGGGGAGCTTCCATGAAGCTTATCTTTAATCCATGCATATATAACTCCATAAGTTTTGTCATCATCAAAATGGGGGAGATTATTGGCCCAAAGGCCCATCACTCTAGTTTTGATGATAATTAACTCATATAGTTATAGTACTAATGATCTTGTATTTATATAGTTTCAGATCTTAGTCGGTGTTTAGCTTCAACAAAATTCAAAATTAAGTTTTGAAGCTAGCACATGTTGCTTCAAGAGCTAGCGCGTCAAGATCGCATCAAGTACTCAAGGAGGAGTCTAGCTCATGGATCAAGTTTAGACCAAGTCAAGATGAAGAAGAAGATTTTCAAAAGAAGATTCTCGTGAAGACTTGAGTCTAATTTTGTAAGTGTTAAGATTTTGTATTTTAGATAAAATGTAAATGATAGATTAGTTGTGCTCAAGCTCATACACATACACACACAAGAATTATATGTGTTTTTATAAAAAAGTTTTGATTTTAGAAAATACCTTTTGGTTTTAAGCTTCAAAGTATACATCCTTATGTTTCATGACATTCTTATGTTTCATGATTAGATTCCATCAAAATAAGTTTATATGATTTATATGTGTTTTGAATTTCATCCATACACATTGTTGGTTCAAATATTTAGAAAAAACTTATATGGTGATTCTATATCATATGTTTGAGTTTTATATTTATCAAAACTTATTTTAGAGCTTATTGTCAAAAATATAGATATTTCATCTTATATGTGTATTATCCATACACACTAAGCTTCAAAAGTGTTTAAAATATCTTTTTTTTGTATTTGAAGAAGTTTTGAAAAATCGTTTTTCAAATTGAAGATTGGTTTTGAAAAATACAGATTTTTGTTTAAGGCAAAATTTCTATATCACAAAAATAGTTCAAAAAGTTTGTAATATGTGTTGATTTTTTATCACACATATTTGTACTTCAAAGTATTTCAATGAACTTATTTTTATAGATTTTTAGTGATTTTATGAGATTTTATAAAAGTTTATAAAACCAAGATTTAATCCTAAAAATTTGCTGACCTGGCCTTCTGCCGGTCGACCAAGGCAGAAATCAGTCGACCAGGCGGTCGACCGATGTGTACAGAACGTGCACAGCCCTTTGACTTGAGGGCCGATCGACTGCCTGGTCGACCGAGCTCTCTGGATTTTGCCCCGGTCGACCGGGCGGTCGACCAGCAGGTAAAGTATTGGGCGCGGTCGACTAGGCGGTCGACCGGCAGGCCCCAACAGTCAAAAACGTTTGCCGGTCGACCGGCCGGTCGACCGACAGCAGACTTTTCTACTGAGTTGGCTCCCAACGGCTAGTTTTGAAAGTCTATATAAGGGGGCTATTTTGGGCTGTTTTATACAAGATTTTAAGAGAGTTTTAAAGCCAATTTTTCTTACCCCTGTTAGGGTTTTTCTCCAGTTTTGTTTGCTAATATTTCCATATCAAAAGGAGAGTTTTTTATGAGTGTTTTTAAAAAGAAATTTCTTAAGTTTTCCACCAGAACTCTATCTTGTTTTTCTCACACAATCTTGAGTTTTCCATTGCTATATCAATCCTTTAGGGATCTTTATTGTGAGAGTTATATTTATGATTAAGAGAAGTGATCATAAGATTTCATCCTTATATTGTGAGGAGTTGTAGAGGTTGTGGCCTCGGTGAAGAGAGTTTTGTAGTGATCAAGTAAAGTGATCACCAAGTGTTCTAACGTGTGGTTGGAGGAGTTGTAAGAGGTGCGACCTCGGCAAGCTAGTATGCTTACGTGTGTAGTTCTTGCGGGAACAAGAGAGGGACTAGTGGGTCCAAGATTTCTAGTGTGAACTTGTTGTAGGTGTTGCGGCACCGAGTGATCTTGCGGGATCGATTCTAGTGGAAATCCTTCATAGTGTTGAAGGTGGGGACGTAAAGCAAGGGCGCTCGAACCTCGAAACAATTCTCCCGTGTTTGCGATTGCTCATCTCTCTAACTCTCACCTGTGTTTATATACCTTGCATGCTTATATTGTTTATCTCTTTATATGCTTGATATATCTTGTGCTTATTGTTATATGCTTGGGATTGTGTGCTCACACTTGTATTCAATCAAGAGAGCCATAGTGGCACCACAACTCTTAATCTAGAGGAATCTTGAGGAGATAGTACAGAGCCCTTCACCGAAAATTCGGCTACACTCTTATGTTATACTTTGTGTGTTTAGCTTAATAACCTTAGTTTGCATAAATAGTTTTTAATTCCGCATCATTATCATTAAATTAACTAGTACACCAATTCACCCCCCTCTAGGTGTATTTTTCTCTTTCAGGTTGCTCTCTTCGCTCCCTGTAAATGTTTGGGTGTTGTGTATTTGATTTTGTGTATACATAATAGAAGTAGGTGTGTATTTAATTAAGGTGCATGTATGTATTATATGGGTGTGTGTTTACTATGTGCGTGAGTCATTTTATGTATGGTGATATAAAAGTCTGTGTGTGATTGAATGTGAATGTGTGTTTTAAATTATTTATATGTGAGAATGTGTATATTAATGTGAATGTACTTATGATTAAATTTGTGCATGAGAGTATTGTTGTGTGTTGCATGCGTATGTGTATGTACGTATGCTTGGGTATAATAGTGTGGGTTGGGTTGCGTGTTGCAGCATTTCAGACTCGTTCATGAGACCCGAACTCGGTAACAGGAGATTCAGATTGGTAGTCGTTATGGACCGATACATTGGCGATTCGAAGACCGACCTATAGGATGATTTGGATATTCATTCTAGTTCTTGCAGTGAAGACCAGACGACGATTCGGCTCAAAAATCACGTCATGTGAGTGTTTTCTCTTGTATCATTTTCTCTATTTCCTGTTGTCAGTAATGTTTAAATGTTACTTGTATTATTACATGTGACCATCTGTTTATTAACTAGTTTGCTTATCTTTATCACTTCATGAGACATCAGTGATCGTACACCTAATTTATATAGTTGTTTTGAGCGATTATCAGCGCCAGTTCATGTGTTGGTATTTTGTCACTATTGGCTTAGGCCTGTATTGGAATACTTGGACTGTGATTTGATTCAATCTATTGACTAACTGGCCGAGTTTTTATTTGAGCATCAGACGTATAGGGACCTTGTATTTTGATATTGAGATATTAGACTTGTACCACTTCTTGTATAGATGATTACTGTTTTCAGATTTGGATCTAGTTATGATGTATGTTAGTCTGTCTATGAGATTGGTCTTGAGATGATCGGTTCGTGACTGTGATTAGATGTATATTTTATATTGAGTATTTATCAGACTTGTTAATTATTTATTTGGTGATTACTCTGATAAGAATTTAATTAAACTTAGCGAGAGTTGGAGTTGGCTTGAGGCCTATATTTGTTATAGAGGATTTTGAATTATGTTCTGATAGGATTGATGCAGTTGGATTTATAACTGTAGGTATTTGGATTTATGTACAGAATATATCATTCGAGTTTAGATGATGTTTTGTTGATGTTCAGTATTAGAAGTGACATTTCTAGATTTCATGTAGTTTAAGAATGTCCCACTCCCTAGCTATGATCTTGATTGGGATTGAAACTATTGGTGATGTAACTTAGACGACAATCAGATTTAGATCTTGGATTTGACTGGTTCATGATGGTAGTTATATGAGTGGATATTTGGGTGACATTATCAGTACATTTGATTATTCTTATTGATGGTAAAATAGGTGAATGTTTAGTCAGATATTGATGATTGATTAAATAAGAGTTTCCTATTAAAAGGTCAGGATCTTGGAATTGTCAAGTACACTCAATTGGATTGGAGTTGACTTGGGGGTTGAGGAATAGGCGTTGATTGGGTTGACCTAACGTAGTGGAAACTTGATATGTTACTTGAGTTTTGGATCTTGTGATGGACCTGGATAGAGTGAGAATATGTGATGATCTTGATCTGATTGGAGTGTGGGGATTTGATTAGATGTATCGGAACATGTAGTTATTTCAGTTATAGAGAATCAGATATATCCGTGACTTAGAGGATGAATATATCGATGACTTGAGGATTAGTGTCTAGACGTGTTACTGTAATTAATTCTTGTTACTGAAATTACTGGGAAAGTATCATTAGACCGTAACACTCGGTACATCTCTATTCATCGTATACACGGTTACTGATACTATCGATTGTTATTGTTACTATTCACCGTGTATACGATTATAGTTACTGTTACTGTACTGTTACTGTTACTGTCACCGCATCGTCCCAGTATTCTAGGTAACATGGATATTGACTAATTTAACTGAATTAAATAATATTGTAAAAAGACAACTTATACTAGGATTGGAAAAATTGATGGAGAGACAGCGTCTGTATTTTGGATAGACCTAGGATACAGGTTGTGCAGCCAAAATGAGGGTTCCACTGTAGGGTTCCCAGTAATGACTGGCATCCATCTGACATTACCACTGTTACTGTTATTGTTACTGAGTACCTAATGGTACGGACCTAGTTCATCGCCAGGCATATAGGACCGTGGTCCCGGTATGACAAGACCCACCTAATGTTTGGACAATGACTCCAACCAATCAGTTTCAATAACTTAGGACCCTAATTGACACGTATGATTGGCGTAGTATGGGGTGCGCCTACTACATGTGGCAATTGGTGTTCGCTGACATAATTAATAAAAAATTGAAATCTTACAATGACAATGTAGACTGAACTTGATATATATGAATGAAGACATCTGATTATACCAATGACCTGATATATATCTGACTATACACTAACTGACTTTATCCATCGGATTTATAGACTATGATAAACGCCTGACTGTACATCTGACACCTGATTGGATATCTGATTTTATACTGACTGGCTTTATTACTTTTTATTCATGTTATATAGGTTATTTCTGTTTTATTCCAGTATATATATTTCATAATCTGCTTACATTTATATGCACATGCACTTTCCCTTTTATTCTTACACATTCATTAGGAGTTTTGACTCCCTGGATTTGCATATCCAAATCTGTGGCTATTTATTATTGATCAGGTATCTGGAGAGATCACATGCATTCTGAGGAGCATTGAGTTCTCTTTGCTCGATACTGGTATTCTCACTTTATTTTATTCCTGTCGTTTCTTGTAATTCCCGATATATAGGACTCATTACTTATTCTTTTCCTTTATTTATCTGTTATCATGTGTGGTTATTCATATCTTACATTGCAATGTTATCATATCATCATAGTAATTATATAGTTTGTTCAGGTTACTTTAGGCTAGTATATATGCGGGGGGTATTTTCCTCACGAATATACGTCGCTGACTCTCATTGTAACTCCATTTTCACATATTTTGGGAAGCAGAGTGTGACAGGATTTTTTTGGTATCAGAGCCAGGTTTACTCAAAGAGGACCTATTTTATACCGGTAACTTGAAACGAGCTATATTTATACTGTAATGTACATATAATAATCCCATGATGATTACGAGTCCACTTGAAAATTGACTGTCTTTCCTTTGGATATCCATCTCTTTGATCTTTAATATACCTGATTTCATCTTTTCTTTTAAAGTGATCTGGATCTCCATATTGTATCATCTTTCTCCATTCTATTACCCTGATTTGTCTTCTGACTTTGATCACTTCATGTTGAAGCCGGTAACAGAGATCAGAGCACGCAACGGAAGTGTGGTGATCCATGAGGCGCTGAGAAGTGACTTGGAAGCTTGTTTTCTTCTCTCTTATTTCAATTCTTCTTACCATTCTCTTCCTTATCGAAATTTCGAGGACGAAATTTTTATAAGGTGAGTAGGATTGTAACCCTCGATTTTCAATGTTCGTATATTAATACTGGTATTTGATACCTAATTTTAATCATCTTGTAACTGGATTGAGGTCGTTTCAGCTCAAGATACTATTTTCCAATATTTTGAATTTTTCTAAATTTTTTGAAATTTTTTGGGAATTATTTGAGAAGAATCTTAATTCGGGGTCGATTGGTATCACAGACTGACTCTGGGATTTTTAATTAACACTCAGGGATGAATTTTGGAGATCCAACTTCGCTACATTGTTCGGGATGACTTTTTCTATTTTTAAGAATTTTTGAAGATTTTTTGAATTAATAGAGTTTAATACAATAAAATAATGCTTAAATATTTATTGAAAAAGAAAAAGAAATAAATTTAAATAAAAATAAAATAAAAAATAAAAAGAGAAAACCTTTTTTTGTGTGATTACAGGATCACAGTTACGAACCTTGACCCAACACATAACCCCAGCAAGACTTTGATCGAACCAACCACGATGCCTTCTTCAAATTTGTTAAGGAAAGAAAACATAACTAAATATCGCTTTACTTCACCTTTTTTCCCTCCACCATTTTAACCACGTTCTTCCACCTGCTCCTTCCATCTCTCTCATGTCTCCTACGTATCCCTCTTTTTCCCCCACTCCCGCACACTCTCCCTCTCTCGTATATTAACTCTCTCTTTTTCTCTATCTCATTATCTTTTTTCTTTCCCCCTCTTTGCAGCCATCCGTCGAGCTCCCTTGCTGCTCTCCACCTTGGCCACGGCAGCACCGAGTCCCCATCTTCTTGTGGTGCTTTTCTCCCCTCTGTCTTCTCTAGATCTGGCCGACAACCCCCCTCTGATCTGTCGTGCCATCCCAGGCTGCAACTGCACCAACAGCAGCCCAAGCCCTATGGCAACGGCAGCACCCCACCCCAGAGCACCTCAACAGGCCATGTGCCGCCCCTTCTTGACTGCATCCTGTGGAGCCAACCAACGCGGAGTCCCTTCCCTCCTCCTCTTGCTTAGCCAGCGCCCCCCTCCATTAGCAGCAGCCCGCAGACCCTCTCTCCCCAGCGTGCGCATCCAGCCACCAACACCACCATGCCCAGCCCTTCTAACAGCAGCCCTGCAAACCCATAGACCACCCGGGCCCAGATTTCTCCTTCAAGCCACGCACAGCCATGCTCCCATGGCAACAGCCGTAGGCAGTCCCCTTGGCTGAGTCTAGAAAGGCTGAAGTCATCTCTCTGGCGATTGCGAACACCCCCGGAGCCTCCTTCTCCTCCTCCGTGGCCTCCGCAAGCCATGCCAGAGCCCTCCTCGGCCTCTACCAGCGTGCTGGGGCCCCAAGGTCGTGCCTCCCTTGCGTGATCGTGGGTGATCCCCCTCTCTTTCAAGTTACTCTCTCCTCTTCTTGTAAATGTTTGGGTGTTGTGTATTTGATTTTGTGTATACATAATAGATGTTGGTGTGCATTTAATTAAGGTGCATGTATGTATTATCTGGGTATGTTCTTGTTGTGTGCGTGAGTCATTTTATGTGTGGTGATATAAAGTGTGTGTGTTATTGAATGTGAATGTGTGTTTTAAATTATTTATATCTGGGAATGTGTATATTAATGTGAATGTATTTATGTTTAAATATGTGTATGAGAGTATTGTTCTGTGTTGTATGCATATGTATATGTACATATGCTTGGGTATAATAGTGTGGGTTAGGTTGCGTGTTGCAGCATTTCAGACTCGTTCGTAAGACCTGAACTCGGTAACAGGAGATTTGGATTGGTGGTCGTTATAGACCCTATACACTGGCGATTCGAAGACCGACCTATGAGATGATCCAGATATTCATACCGGTTCGTGTAGAGAAGACCAGACGGTGATTCGATTCCAAAACCACGTTATTTCAAGTAGTATTTGCTCTTGTATCATTTTCTCTATTTACCGTTGTCAGTGGTGTTTATATGTTACTTGTATTATTATATGTGACCATCTGCTTTATTTTACCAGTTTGATTATATGTATCACTTCATGAGACATCAGTGACCGTACATCTTATTTATATAGTTTTTTTGAGCAGTTATCAGTGCCAGTTCATGTGTTAGTAATTTGTCATTGTTGGCTAGGACTAGTATTGGCATACCTGGACTGTGACTTGATTCGATCTATTGACTAACTGGCCAAGTTTATATTTGAGTGTCAGACATATATGGAATTTGAATTTTGATATTGAGATATTAGCTTGTACCACTTCATGTATAGATGATTACCGTTTTCGGATTCGGATCTAGTTATGATGTACGTTAGTTTATTTATGGGATTGATCTTGAGATGATTGGTTTGTGATTGTGATTAGATGTATATTTTATGTGGATTATTTATCTGACTTGTTATTTATTTATTTGGTGATTACTCAGATAAAAATTTAATTGGACTTAGCAAGAGTTGGAGTTGGCTTGAGGCCTATATTTGTTACAGACGATTTTGAATAATGTTCTGATAAGATTGACGTAGTTGGATTTATAACTATGGGTATTTGGATTTATGTATATATCGTTCGAGTACAGATAATGTTTTGTTGATGTTGAGTATTATAAGTGACATTTTTAGATTTCATGTAGCTTGAGGATGTCCCACTTTCTAGCTATAACCTTAATTGGGATTGGAACTATTGGTGATGTAGCTTAGATGATAATTAGATTTAGATTTTGAATTTGACTGGTTCGTGATGGTAGTTATATGAGTGGATATCTGGGTGACTTTATCAGTAGATTTGATTATTCTTATTGATGGTAAAATAGGTAGAAGTTTAGTCGGATATTGATGATTGATTAATTAGGAGATTCTTATTAAAAGGTCAAGATCATGGGCTTGTCAAGTAGACTCAATTGGATTGGAGCTGACTTGGGGGTTGAAGAATAGACGTTGATTGGGTTGACCTGACCTAGTAGATTTTAGAGACATATAAACTTGATATGTTACTTGAGTTTTAGGATCTTGTGATTGACCTGGATAGAGTGAGAGTATGTGATGATTTTGATCTGATTGGAGTGTGGGGATTTGATTAGATGTATCAGAACATGTAGTTATTTTAGTTATTGAGATTCAGATATATCGGTGACTTAGAGATAGATATATCAATGACTTGAGTATCAGTGTCTAAACGTATTACTGTAATTAATTCTTATTACTAAAAGTACTGAGAAAGTATCGTTAGACTGTAACAGTTGGTACAACTCTATCATCGTATACACAGTTACTGATACTGTCCACTGTTATTGTTACTGTTCACCGTGTATACGATTACCGTTACTGTTAATGTCACTGCATCATCCCAGTATCCTAGGTAACATGAATATTGACTGATTTAATTAAATTAAATAATAATATAAAAAGACAACTTACACTGAGATTGGGAAAATTGATGGAGGAGATGGCGTCTATATTTTGGGTGGACCTAGGATTCAGGTTGCGCAACCGAAATGAGGGTTCCACTGTAGGGTTCCCGGGGATGACTGGCATCCATCTGATATTACCACTGTTACTATTACTGTTACTGAGTACCTAGCGGTACGGTCTTGATTTAGTGCCAAGCATCTGGAGCCTTGGTCCCGGGTATGTACTGGACCCACCTAAAGTATGGACAAAATCTCCAACCAATCAGTTCAATAACTTAGGACCCTGGTTGACACGTGTGGTAGGCGTAGTATGGGATGCGTCTACTGCATGTGGCAATTGGTGTTCGCTGACATTAATAATAACAAAACTGAAATCTTACAATGATATTGTAGACTGAACTTGATATATATATGACTGATTGTAGACATCTGATTATACCAATGACCTGATGTATATCTGACTATAGCACTGACTGATTTTATCCATCAGATTTATAAACTATAATAGACACCTGACTGTGCACCTGACACCTGATTGGACATCTGATTTTATACTGACTGGCTTTATTCCTTTCTATTCATGTTTTAAATGTTTTTTCTATTCTATTTCAGTATATATGTTTCATAGTCTGCTCACATTTATATGCACATGCACTTTTCCTTTTATTTTTATACATTCACTAGGAGTTCTGACTCTCTAGATTTGCATATCCAGATCTAGGGCTATTTATTGTTGATCAGGTATTTAGAGAAGATCACAGGCATTCTGAGGAGCATTGAGTTCTCTTTGATCGATACCGGTATTCTCACTTTATTTTATTCCTGTCTTTTCTTGTGATTCCCAATATATAAAACTAATTTTTCTTTATTTATCTGTTATCATTTGTGGTTATTTATATGTAACATTGTAGTGTTATCATATCATCATAGTAATTATATAGCTTACTTAGCTTACTTTAGGCTTAGCGCATATGTGTGGTATTTTCCTTGCGAATATACGTCACCGACTCTCGTCGCGACTCTGTTTTCACGTATTTTGGGGAGCGGGGCGTGACACCAATGCTCTAATACCAATTGAAAAATTACTTAGAAGGGAGTAAATAGGTGATGATGCTAATCAAATGCGAAATGCAACAAGTTAAAGCAAACAATCCAAATGGTCTATTTAAAGCAAGAAGTTGAAGCTGAATTCCTTATTAAGGGCTCTAAAACTTCTCCTTTTAATTCTTCCAGATAAGAGTTGAGGTGCATAGTGATTGAGTAAGAGAAATTGAATTGAAAATAAAGAAAAGGTTAAAGTTAGAAAGTTTTTAGTCTCTTCTCAATGTAACCGCGTAGCAGGGGCTAGACAGGTCGATCCATAGGGAAGGATGCGATGGAAGTTTTTTGGAATGAATTCTCTAACAAATAGCTTGAAAAAAAAAGCATTATGATTGTAAGAAAAGGTTTTAAATAGAAAGAACAGGCATAGCTAACTAATCATCTACCACAACTAAACACTAATCTATCAAGAATAAATATCATATTGAACCTATAAAGATTAACCCTTGATTGTTAAGTCAAATTCAAGAAAGAAAAGTAAGATAGAAAGTAAACCCTGATTATAATACACTAAATAAAATTAGCATTGGTTGATCGAAGTCTCAAAGTATAGAAAAAGAAAAGTAGTTTTAACTTAACGTTAACCCATCAAAGTATATAAGTATAAACCAAAAATAACTATTAAATAGTATACTCTAAAACTAGTTTAACTCAATTAACTGAAAATCACCTAGAGGGGGGGTGAATAGGTGATAATGCTAATCAATGCACAATTAAAAATTTATGATGCAACAAACACCCAAAACAAGTGAATATAGCAATGAATGTAGAGAGCAAGTAATAAGAGCAATGAAAGTAGAGCAAGAGATAAGAGCAAGTAAACCAAACGTAAACACCGAGAATTTTTCCGAGGTTCGAGCACCCAGCTCTACATCCCCGCCTTCCGCAGAAGGATTTCTAACCACTATAACTTCACAAAGATGTTACAAATACACCGGAGTACCCAACTCTACAATCTCAAGTACAAGTTCTCTCTTGGTAGTCAAAAGACCACAAACTCTCTTTTGCAAAACTCTCTTCCCTTACAAAAATCCTTGTAGAACAATGAGTAGGAATGAAGCTCTTGTGTGTAAGGAGAAAAGAAGAAGAAATCAGAGAGTTCTTGAAAACACTTCAGAAAATGAGAGAGAATTTTCAGCACAAAATCAAGAAACAAAGCTCTTTTGAATGCCTTAAACTTTTGAAACTTTTGCAAATTTTTCTTATAATCAACCTCTCCCTAAACACCCCTATTTATAGTAGAGGGCTAGGGTTTAAAGATAAAACTCACTTAAGGCCAATAATAAAGTATTAGGATCAGTAAATATCATTTTAAACCATTTTTAGAGAGAAAAAGACAAAAATTAAACAGCTCAGAAAACTAGCCGTTACTGTTCAAACGGCTCTCTCGGTCGACCGGTCGGTCGACCGAAGTACAAAAATAAGAGCCGTTGCCGGCTCTCGGTCGACCGCACGGTCGACCAAAAAATACAGAGAGCAAATGACTTACAGTCAGGCAGGTTTCGGTCGACCGCCCGGTCGACCGTGAAACGTGCACACGGATACGCACCTGCTGCCAGAACCTCGGTCGACTAGGACAGTCGACCTACTTGACCTGACACAGGGTCGGTCGGCCGGTCGGTCGACCGGCTCAAGTCAAAAGTCAAAACATAAATAGATTTTTGAGGGGAATTTAAAATAAAACAAAGTAGTTTTTGAATAGAGATTTATATAAAACATAAGAATGAGTTTGTAGGCAGAAGATTGTATACAAAAATATTTTGTACATATTATAGGAAATATTTTTGGAAATAAGATGTGTGCAAAAAAAACGTGTGATAGAGCTTCAAACCTATTCACTATTCTTTAACAAAACTATAAAACTAGAAACAAATCTAATGAATTATCTTGAGCAATCTTGAAGTCTTGAGCCATGCAATGCCTTGCTAGAGTCTTCTCTTCTATGTTCCTTTCTTGATGTGCAAAACGCCTTCTTTGCTTCATGAACCTAGAAGTTCTTGCAATAGCTAAGCAATGGCCTCCAAATATGGTACTAACCTGAAACTTATCTTAAATAAACTAATTAGTACCAAATAGCTCTTATTTGTTTTGTTATCATCAAAACTCTAAACAATTGGAGAGTGTAACCTTTTGGGCCAACAATCTCCCCCTTTTGATGATGACAAAACAAATAGGCTATAAACAAAAATATAGGGGAGGAGAAAGCTCCCCCTCAAATTATGCTATATTAAACAAAGAAAAACAATGTAATTTGTAATTTGTAAGTAAACATCTTGAAACTGAAAACCATAAACACCATGAGATATAAAACACTTGCAAAACATTTAAACTCAAATTACAAGAATTCATGAAAACACATCAAAAACTAAAAACATATATAAACTCATATGGAATAAAAACCATATGTACTCATATTTCTATACATAAACTCATTCTCCCGCTTCTTGTCATACATCAAAAAGGGTTAAGAAAATAATTTTATTCAATAACACAAACATTAAGTTCACCACAAATGAATGAAAATCTAGCAAAATCAAGTGGTTTAGTGAAAATATCGGCAAGTTGCAAATCCGTTGAAACATAATCAATATCTATATCTCCTTTCTCAAAATGATCTCTAAGAAAGTGATATCTAATCTCAATGTGCTTGGTCTTACTATGTTGATTTGCATTTTTAGTCATGTGTATAGTACTAGTATTATCACAAAATATTTTTATATGGTTATAAAGTAAATCATAATCAAGGAGAGTATGTTTCATCCAAAGGACTTGTACACAACAAGCCCCCGCGGCAACATACTCCGCCTCGGCGGTTGAGAGAGCTACGGAATTTTGTTTCCTAGAGGACCATGAAACAAGACAATTATCAAGAAATTGACATGTCCCACTAGTACTCTTTCTATCTACTCTACAACCCGCATAGTCGGCATCCGAATAACTCGTCATTGAGAAATCTCCGGTTTTCGGATACCATAGACCCATTCCAATTGTGCCCTTAATATAACGAATAATGCGTTTTACCGCAATAAGGTGGGACTCTTTGGGACACGATTGAAATCTAGCACAAAGACACACACTAAACATTATGTCCGGCCTACTTGCCGTCAAATACAAAAGACTACCTATCATACTTCTATACAATTTAATATCAACATTTTTACCTTGGTCATCCTTATCAAGTTTGGTTGTAGTTGCCATGGGAGTGTTGCAAACTTTAGAGTCTTCAAGTTCAAACTTCTTTATAAGTTCCTTTGCGTACTTGGCTTGACATATGAAGTTCCCATCTTGCAATTGCTTGATTTGGAGTCCGAGAAAGAAATTCAATTCACCCATAGAAGACATTTCAAACTCACATTGCATAACCTTTTCAAACTCCTTGCATAAAAACTCATTAGAAGATCCAAAAATTATATCATCAACATAAATTTGCACAATTAAAAAGTCATTATCAACATGCTTAGTAAAAAGAGTTGTGTCTACTTTGCCTTTAACAAAATCATTTGAAATGAGAAAACTAGAAAGCCTTTCAACCAAGCTCTTGGAGCTTGTTTCAATCCATACAAAGCTTTATCAAGTTTAAAAATAAAATTAGGATGAACATGATCAACAAAACCGGGAGGTTGTTCAACATAAACTTCTTCATTTATAAAACCATTCAAAAATGCACTTTTCACATCCATTTGAAAAAGTTTAAAATTTTTAAAAGATGCAAAAGCTAGTGTCATCCGTATGGCTTCAAGCCGTGCTACGGGTGCAAAGGTCTCCTCAAAGTCAATTCCTTCAACTTGAGTGTAACCTTAGGCCACTAACCTAGCTTTATTCCTAATGACATTACCGGACTCATCCATCTTGTTTCTAAAGATCCACTTAGTACCAATTATTGGTCTATCGTGGGGCCTAGGAACAAGGTGCCAAACTTGATTGCGCTCAAATTGATTGAGTTCCTCTTGCATGGCTAGCAACCAATATGAGTCCGCCTCGGCTTCGAGGATGCTTTTAGGTTCAAAATGAGAAATGAAAGCAAAGTTACCACATAAGTCATGGAGCTTGGAGCGAGTTGTTACCCCTTTAGAGACATCACCTAAGATGAGTTCCTTGGGATGGTTTGTAGTGTATCTCCAATCTTTAGGAAGCGGTTGAGAGCTTTCCTCTTTATCCTCTTGAACATCACCAATAGATTCTTACTTTTCTTCTTGAGCGGGTGAGTCCTTCAAGGATAGTCTCTCCATGTCTTCACCTAATGGGTCAATCTCTACAACATTCTCAACAACCACATTAGATTCTTCAAATTTAACATGCATGGATTCTTCAATGGTAAGTGAAGATCTATTGAATACTCTATAAGCTTTGCTAGTAGTAGAATATCCAACAAAGATTGCTTCATAAGCCTTAGCATCAAATTTACTCAAGTTATCTTTAGTATTCAAAACAAAACACTTGCATCTAAAAACTTTAAAATATGCAACATTAGGTTTTCTAGAATGATACATTTCAAAAGATGTTTTGAAAGAATTTTTACACAAATAAATACGATTTGAAATATAACATGCGGTGTTTACGGCCTCGGCCCATAAATATTGAGGGAGGTCATATTCACTTATCATGGTCCTAGCCATCTCTTGAAGTGTTCTATTTTTCCTTTCTACAATTTCATTTTGTTGTGGAGTCCTAGGACATGACATTTCATGCTTGATTCCCTTTTCATCATGATAAGTCATGAAGAGTTGGTTAACAAACTCACCACCTCTATCACTCCTTATTTTCAAAATCGAAAAACCTTTTTCTTTTTCAACCCTTTTTCGAAAATTTTGAAATGAGAAAAAGTTTGATCTTTGTGTTCCAAAAAGAAAACCCAAGTGAAACGGAAAAAATCATCAACTAAAACAAATGCAAATCTACTACCATTTAAGCTTTTAGTTTTAGTTGGTCCAAAAAGATCCATATGAATTAATTCTAATGGTCTAGTTGACATGATACCCTTGATTGGTTTGAAGGAAGACTTGGTTTGTTTCCCAAGTTAGCACGCACCACAAATGCGGTCTTTCTCAAACTTCAAGCAAGGTATACCCTTCACCAATTCCTTAGAATTAATCATAGAAAGATGGTCAAAAGATGCATGTCCTAATCTTCTATGCCAAAGCCAAGAATTTTCATCAAAAGCATTCAAGCATTTAGTAGAACAATCTAAATTAAGCATGTCAATGATATAAACATTATTGTCGCGAAAACCGGTGAGAATACAATCATTGGTTTTAACATCAAAAATCTTGCAAGAAGAATCATCAAAACAACTTTAAGTCCACGGTCACAAAGTTGACTAATACTAAGCAAGTTATGCTTCAAACCATCAACAAGAGCTACATTTTCTATAATAGGAGATGCACCAATTTGAATGTTACCTATACCGATGATAGTTCCCTTGGAGTCATCCCCGAAGGTGATGGTGCCACCTTCCATGTACCTTTATAGGGTTGTAAAGTTATTGATGTCCCATGTCATGTGTCTTGAACAACCACTATCAAGGTACCACCGCTCCTTACGTCTTGGAGTCTTGGTGTGTACCTACATCAAATAATTTAAGACTTGATTTTGGTACCCACATTTTCTTGGGTCCTAAAGAGTTAGTGCCATGAACCCAAACAAGATTATTTGATCTTTTTACTTGGTCATAACAAAACTTAGCCAAATGTCCATTTTTACCACAATAAGTACATCTATACACTACCATATCTAAAAGCATAGTGAGTGTGAGACTTGTGAGCATGTGTGGATTTAGCATGAGTGTGGTGTGAAGTGTGAGCATGAGGAATCTTAACATGAGAATCTTTAGCATGAGAGGTGTGCTTTTTAGAAAACATTTCTTCAATTTTCTTAGTGTTAAAAGCACAATCCTTCAAAACCTTTTCAAAGTTAACAATTCTAGTTTTTAGAGAAGAAATTTCTTTTCATCAATCTTAAGAAATTTTGCTTTACATGCAACTTTGTAAGCACTAAATTCATATTGAGTAGAAATGAGATTTGAGGAAATTTCATCTTTTTCTCTAGAAATAATAGCAAGTTGATTTTTAAGAAAAGCAACTTCCTTTTCTAATTTAGAGCATTCAATCTTTTATTATCATAGGTTTCGGAGAGTTCAACAAAAGCATGTACAATAACTTCTTTGCTTAATTCATCATCTTCATCAAGAGCTTGTGGGGTTACCTTTGGTGTGTTTTCTATGAAACACATGTTCGCCGTGTCCACCTCGTCTTCGGATTCGCTTTCCGAATCCCATGTCACTTTGTAGGCTTTCTTTTCAACCGGCTTCTTTGGCTTGAAGGAGGAGGTCATCTTCTTCTTGAACTCCAGGCAATCCGCCATGATATGTCCGGGCTTTCGACAATTGTAGCAAATAATTCTTCTCTCCTCTTTACCTTCAAATTTTCTTCGGAAGTTGAGCTTGTTCTTCCGGTACATCCTTTTGACATTTCGCACAAGAAGGGAGAGCTCCTCATCTTCTTCTTCATCTTCTTCATCGTCCTCAAGAGTGGATGAAGACTTGAAGGTTATGGACTTCTTCTTTAGCGGAGTGGCCTCTTCTCTTGCCTTCTTTTCCATCTCATGGGTTTTTAAGTTCCCAATTAGACTAATGAGGTCCATTTCATCCTTGTCGTTTAATTCTTTCAAGGTGGTGGCCTTTATCTCCCATGATGAAGGAAGAGCCCGAATCACTTTTCGCACCTTTTGGTCATTGGAGATATCATCACCTAAAGAGGAAAGAGCATTGGTGATTTTAGTAAACCTTGTAATCATGCAATCAATGGTTTCATCATCAATCATTTTAAAAGATTCATATTGGGACCTTAAGAGATCTATCTTAGCTCTCTTAACTTGTGAAGTCCCCTCGTGTGTGACCAACAAATGTTGCCAAATCTCATAGGCGGATTGGCAATGTATTACCCGTGTAAGGTCGTCCTCATTCAAGGTGGTTAGAAGGAAATTTTGGGCCTTGGAGTTAGCCTCATATTCTCTAAAGGTAAAGTCGGTCCATGTGCTCTCATCACTATCGGGTACTACATAGGGTTTGGTCAAGGATTTAGCTACTAAGCTACCTAAAGATTGCAAAAAGATAGTCATCCTAACCTTCCAAATAGGGAAGTTGAGTCCATCAAATTTAGGAGGGGTTTTGATGTTATCGGCCATGTTTACTAGTGAATGACAAATGGAATGCAAATGTTGATTAGCAAATTTTAAGGATCTCTCTAAGGATGTTAAGCCAAATCTAGAGTCCAAGCTCTGATACCAATTGAAAATCACCTAGAGGGGGGGTGAATAGGTGATAATGCTAATCAATGCACAATTAAAAATTTATGATGCAACAAACACCCAAAACAAGTGAATATAGCAATGAATGTAGAGAGCAAGTAATAAGAGCAATGAAAGGAGAGCAAGAGATAAGAGCAAGAAACCAAACGCAAACACCGAGAATTTTTCCGAGGTTCGAGCACCCAGCTCTACGTCCCCACCTTCCCCAGAAGGATTTCTAACCACTATAACTTCACAAAGATGTTACAAATACACCGGAGTACCCAACTCCACAATCTCAAGTACAAGTTCTCTCTTGGTAGTCAAAAGACCACAAACTCTCTTTTACAAAACTCTCTTCCCTTACAAAAATCCTTGTAGAACAATGAGTAGGAATGAAGCTCTTGTGTGTAAGGAGAAAAGAAGAAGAAATCAGAGAGTTCTTGAAAACACTTCAGAAAATGAGAGAGAATTTTCAGCACAAAACCAAGAAACAAAGCTCTTTTGAATGCCTTAAACTTTTGAAACTTTTGCAAATTTTTCTTGTAATCAACCTCTCCCTAAACACCCCTATTTATAGTAGAGGGCTAGGGTTTAACGATAAAACTCACTTAAGGCCAATAATAAAGTATTAGGATCAGTAAATATCATTTTAAACCCTTTTTAGAGAGAAAAAGACAAAAATTAAACAGCTCAAAAAACTAGCCGTTACTGTTCAAACGGCTCTCTCGGTCGACCGGTCGGTCGACCGAAGTACAAAAATAAGAGCCGTTGCCGGCTCTCGGTCGACCGCACGGTCGACTGAAAAATACAGAGAGCAAACGACTTACAGTCAGGCAGGTTTCGGTCGACCGCCCGGTCGACCGTGAAACATGCACACGGATACGCACCTGCTGCCAGAACCTCGGTCAACTGGGACGGTCGACCGACTTGACCTGACACAGGGTCGGTCGGCCGGTCGGTCGACCGGTATAGGTCAAAAGTCAAAACATAAATAGATTTTTGAGGGGAATTTAAAATAAAACAAAGTAGTTTTTGAATAGAGATTTATATAAAACATAAGAATGAGTTTGTAGGCAGAAGATTGTATACAAAAATATTTTGTACATATTATAGGAAATATTTTGGAAATAAGATGTGTGCAAAAAAAACGTGTGTGATAGAGCATCAAACATATTCACTATTCTTTAACAAAACTATAAAACTAGAAACAAATCTAATGAATTATCTTGAGCAATCTTGAAGTCTTGAGCCATGCAATGTCTTGCTAGAGTCTTCTCTTCTATGTTCCTTTCTTGATGTGCAAAACGCCTTCTTTGTTTCATGAACCTAGAAGTTCTTGCAATAGCTAAGCAATGGCCTCCAAATATGGTACTAACCTGAAACTTATCTTAAATAAACTAATTAGTACCAAATAGCTCTTATTTGTTTTGTTATCATCAAAACTCTAAACAATTGGAGAGTGTAACCTTTTGGGCCAACAATAACTACTAATCTTCAAGAATTATTTACTGACCCTAGGGTTTCTAATATGCATAGAGTTCAATCAATTTATTTTTATAGATCTTGGTTTTAGTTGATGGAGAGATTAACAAGCTATGAGAGAGTTACACATATTCATGGTGAAATTAAGCATGGTATTTAAAGGATGCATAAAAGAGATGAAACTAGAAAAAAAACATAAATAAAAATAGCAATAAAGGAGATTGAAAGAAAATAAGGACCTTCTATTGAATCTGTCACCAGCTCAGTACAAAACCTTCTCCTCTCTTCAAATCTTCTTCAAAGTAGAAAAACTAGAAAAATACAAGTAAAATTTAGAAAGAAAGTGAATCTAAAAAAAACTCTAAGCTTGAGCTTATAAGATCTGCCTCTCTTCTGTTGCTCATCAGGGGTATTTATAGAGGTTTTGAGAAATAGAGTCCCAGTACAACACTGCACCTCAACTGCCACACCAGCTGTTGTCAAAGGGCCGCAGAAACACAGCTTTTGCCGCATTTCTGCAGCAAAAGCGTGGATTCTGGCCACGCGCTTTGGTGTGTGGCCTCCTCTTGTCTGTCCATCTGGTAATCTATGCTCGGAATCTTTAGTTTATCTCTAAATTTCAAAATATGATGATCTCTTGATAACTTGGAGATCAAGTTATCTCTAAATCTGAGTTAAATTCAGATTTTCTCCTCTTTATCTTCATCTTAGGGTGCAAGCAGCCAGATTTAAATAGAAGTTCAACTATATCTTTAATTGGAATGAGGATTCATCTTATTTTATCTTTTTTCTCCTTTAGATCTTAAATTAAATTAATTTAAAACCCAAATTTAAATGAGAGAGAAAAGATGCTTCTTTTATCTTCCCAATTAATCTTTATTTTCATAATTTTTGTGTGCTTTTGGACTTCTTTTGGGCTTTCTCTTAGATTATGGAGGCCTGCACATCACTAAATAATAAATGAATTAAGTAGTAATGTTTTAACAAAAATTAAGTATAAAAATGCGAATAATAATATCCATTAGTGATGACCAATCACACCCCCACACCTATCTTTTGCTCGTCCTCAAGTAAAAATAAATATAATAACTAATCTAACTATCCTAATATCACTTTCATTAGTATTACGATTGTACTTAGCATGTGCAATAAGCCGTTAAACCTCTAGGTTACCTTTAGAGGACGAGTGTTATCTCATGAGAGTTTTCAGTGGATTACACCCACGAATTCCATAAAAAAAAAAAAAATAAAATGTTAGTATTTTTGAAATTTATTTTTGAAAGAGAAGAATATTTAAAATAATTGTTGAAGAAATCAAGTGAACTATAAGTCTTAGAATTATCAAATTATTCATTTCTATACTTAGTCTCAATGCAAGTATTTATTATCAATTTAGATTAGGATTAAAACTGAATTTCTCACTTAGTCTATTATTTTACCCTAAATCATATGCATCTTTGTGACCGTGTATTTTTGACTTAGAAATTTTCAACTCCAACTCTTATGCCTCATAATTTTATTTCTTTATTTTATATATTATTATAGTAATAATATTTCCTAGTTCTATTAAGCTTTCTATTTTGTCCATGTAATGAGTGTTAGGTCGATGATTCCCAAACTGAACGATTTAAGGGCACCAGGTGAGAAAACACCCTAAGACTTAAAAATCGAGAAAACAAGGCCACAAAACTAAGGATATATATAAAACCACTTTTAGGCGTGAACATTTATGCTTCATAAGGTACAATAATCCAGCTTAATTAGATGGTTTTTATTTATTATTTATATATTTTGGCTTTTATATATATATATATATATATATATATATTAATATATATATATATATATATATATATTATAAGGTACAAGAGTTTTTGTTTCAAATCCTAAGTGTGTAAGTGTGTAAGTGTCTTAAGGATGCATATTTCATTAAGGTAAAGATATCAAGACTAAATTACTTTTTCAATTTTTTCTTGATAAGGTGGCAAGCCTTTCCAACGACTAGCCTATAAGGAGATATCCCAGAATCATTTTAAATGTGGTCATATATGCCCATCAGGCATCCACCAATTTGGTAGACCAGTCTTTCCTGTCTTGATTCATAGTTTTCTCCAAGATAAGCTTAACTTGCCTATTTGAGACTTCTACCTGCCCACTGGTTTGAAGATGGTAAGGTCTGGATAACTTATATGTTATGACATATTTTCGGATAAGAGCTTCAAAAGTTCTATTGCAAAAATATGAATCATTATCACTAATTATGGCACGAGGGGTTCTAAAGCGTGAAAAGATGTTTTTTTTTAGGAACTTGACAACAAATTTGTTGTCATTTGTCTCGTAAGGGATGGCTTCAACCAATTTGGATACATAATCTACAGCCAACAAGATGTACTAGTGCCCAAATGAGTTAGAAAAGAGACCCATAAAGTCAATGCCCAAACGTCAAAGAGTTCTACTTCTAGAATTTGAAAAGTCACCTAGAGGGGGGTGAATAGGTGACAATGCTAATCACGGGGCAAATTAAAAATTTAAAGCTACAACAATCAAGTTTCACAAGATGAATGCAAGCAAGTAAATATGACAATGATTATGATGAGCAAGAATAAGAGAAAGTATAGTAAAAGAGTGCAAGAAAGTAAACCAATCGCAAACACAAGGATATGTTATCGAGGTTCGAGCACCCAGCTCTACTCCCCGCCTTCCCCAGAAGGATTCTAGCTACTTCCACTATCACAAAGAACAATTACAACGGAGTACCCAACTCCTCAATTACAATCACAAGAATATCTGAGTAGTCACAAGACCACAAACTCTCTCTTTCAAAAATCTCTTCCCTTACAAAGGTCCTTAGAGAATAATGAGTAGAATTGAAGCTCTTTTGTGTGTAAGGAAAAGAAATTGAAATCAGAGAAAAACTTTTGAAAACCCTTCAGAAAATTGAGAGAATTTAGCACAAAAACCAAGAACTTTGAAAGCCTTAAACTTTTGAATTTTTAGCAATAATTGTTGTAACCAATTTCTCCCCAAACACCCCTATTTATAGAAGAGGGCTAGGGTTTAGGGATAAAACATAATTACTGATGTTTAGGAGGTAATTAGATCAAAATATATCCTTAAACGAATTTTTAAACACAAAAGACAAAAATAAACAGCTCTTAAAAATCTGCCCGTTACTGTTCAAACGGTCAGATCGGTCGACTGGGCCGGTCGACCGGTAGTTCAAAAATTTGACCGTTATAGGCTAGCGGTCAACCGACCCGGTCGACTGATAAAACCTGTGAGCAAAAACAATATCTCGGTCGACCGCCCCGGTCGACTGGCAGACATGCACACTGATACGTGCATCTGCCAGAACTGCGGTCGACTGGTCCGGTCGACCGGACCAGACTGACACAGACTCGGTCGACTGCCCCGGTCGACCGGATCAGGTCAAAAAACGATTTTAGAAAAGAAAACAAAGAGGATTTTGATTTTAACAAAAATACTTTTGAACAGGGAATAGTATAAACATAAATATATATCTGTAGGCAAAAACTTGTATGCAAAATATTTTTGTATAATTTATAAGAAATTATTTTGGAATGAGCATGTGCGCAAAAACGTGTGTGATAGAGCTTCAAACCTATCCACTATTCTTTAACATACTATAAACTGAAAAACAAATTACATGAAGACTTCTTGAGCTATCTTCAAGTCTTTAAGCCATCCAATGCCTTGCTAGTGCCTTCTCTTCTATGATCCTTCCTTGATGTGCAATTTGCCTTCCTTACTTTGTGGAACTTAGAAGTTCTTGCAATAGCTAAGCGAATGGTCTCTAAACATGGTACAAACCTGAAACTTATCTTAACAAACTTATTAGTACCAAATAGCTCTAATTTGGTTTGTCATCATCAAAACACAAAACAATTGGAGAGTGTAACCTCTTGGGCCAACAATCTCCCCCTTTTTGATGATGACAAAACAAATAGGCTATTAACAAAAATATAGGGAGAAGAAAACTCCCCCTCAAATTATGCTATACATAAAACACAAGAATATGCTCTAGATATCAATAATTGAAATGATGCACCAATTATTGAAACTAATATAAAACACAAAAATTGCTCTTGATACCAAAAATACCAAAACACTAAAACACAAGAATTCTCAAAATACCATACCAAAAATACCAAAACAACTAAAACACAAGAATTCTCAAAATACCATACCAAAAATACCAAAACAACTAAAACACAAGAATTCTCAAAATACATGAATTCAAAACTCATACATACATAAACATAAAACTCATAAAACAAATCTTTAAAATTAAAGCATATAAATTCATATGGAACCAAGACCAAATGAACTTATTTTTGTCATGTAAACTTATTCTCCCCCTTTTTGTCATACATCAAAAAGGGTTATGAAAAACATGTCTATTCAATAATACAAACATTAAGTTCTCCACAAATAAACGAAAATCTAGCAAAATCAAGGGGTTTAGTGAAAATATCGGCTAGTTGTAAATCTGTGGAAACATAATCAATATCTATATCACCTTTCTCAAAATGATCTCTAAGAAAGTGATATCTAATCTCAATGTGCTTGGTCTTACTATGTTGATTTGCATTTTTGGTCATGTGTATAGTACTAGTATTATCACAAAATATTTTTATATGATCAAAGTGCAAATTAAAATCAAGGAGAGTATGTTTCATCCAAAGGACTTGTGCACAACAAGCCCCCGCGGCAACATACTCCGCCTCGGCGGTTGAGAGAGCTACGGAATTTTGTTTCCTAGAGGACCATGAAACAAGACAATTACCAAGAAATTGACATGTCCCACTAGTACTCTTTCTATCTACTCTACAACCCGCATAGTCGGCATCCGAATAACTAGTCATTGAAAAATCTATAGTTTTTGGATACCAAAGACCCATTCCAATAGTGCCCTTAATATAACGAATAATGCGTTTTACCGCAATAAGATGAGACTCTTTAGGACACGATTGAAATCTAGCACAAAGACACACACTAAACATGATATCTGGCCTACTTGCCGTTAAATATAAAAGACTTCCTATCATGCTTCTATATAATTTAATATCGACATTTTTACCTTGTTCGTCCTTATCAAGCTTGGTTGTAGTTGCCATTGGAGTATTGCAAGCCTTTGATCCTTCAAGCCCAAACTTCTTTACTAGCTCCTTTGCGTACTTGGCTTGGTTAATGAAGGTTCCATCTTGCAATTGCTTGATTTGGAGTCCAAGGAAGAAATTGAGCTCACCCATGGAAGGCATTTCAAATTCTAATTGCATTACCTTCTCAAAATCCTTGCATAAAAGCTCATTAGTAGATCCAAAAATTATATCATCAACATAAATTTGCACAATTAAAATATCATTATCAACATGCTTAGTAAAAAGAGTTGTGTCTACTTTGCCTTTAATAAAATCATTTGAAATGAGAAAACTAGAAAGCCTTTCATACCAAGCTCTTGGAGCTTGTTTCAATCCATACAAAGCTTTATCAAGTTTAAAAACAAAATCGGGATGAACATGATCAACAAAACCGGGAGGTTGAGCAACATAAACTTCTTCATTAATAAAGCCATTTAAAAATGCACTTTTGACATCCATTTGAAAAAGTTTAAAATTTTTAAAACATGCAAAAGCTAGTGTCATCCGTATGGCTTCAAGCCGTGCAACGGGTGCAAAGGTCTCCTCAAAGTCAATTCCCTCAACTTGAGTGTAACCTTGGGCCACTAACCTAGCTTTATTCCTAATGACATTTCCGGACTCATCCATCTTGTTTCTAAAGATCCACTTAGTACCAATTATTGGTCTATCGTGGGGCTTAGGAACAAGGTGTCAAACTTGGTTGCGCTCAAATTGATTGAGTTCCTCTTGCATGGTAAGCAACCAATATAGGTCCGTCTCGGCTTCGAGAATGCCTTTGGGTTCAAAATGAGAAATGAAAGCAAAGTTACCACATAGGTCATGGAGTTTGGAGCGCGTTGTGACTCCTTTAGATGCATCACCCAAGATGAGCTCCTTAGGATGATTTGTAGCGTATCTCCAAGCTTTAGGAAGCGGTTGAGTGCTTTCCTCCTTATCCTCTTGAACTTCACCCATAGATTCTTACTTTTCTTCTTGAGCGGGTGAGTCCTTCAAGGATAGTCTCTCCATGTCTTCACCTAATGGTTCAAACTCTACAACATTCTCAACAAACACATTAGATTCTTCAAACTTAACATGCATGGATTCTTCAATGGTTTGAGAAGATCTAATGAAAACTCTATATGCTTTGCTAGTAGAGGAATATCCAACAAAGATAGCCTCATAAGCCTTAGCATCAAATTTACCCAAATTATCCTTAGTATTCAAACAAAACACTTGCATCCAAAAACTTTAAAATATGCAACATTTGGTTTTCTAGAATGATACATTTCAAAAGAAGTTTTTGAAGAATTTTTGCATAAATAAATACGATTCGATATATAGCATGCGGTGTTTACGGCCTCGGCCCATAAATATTGAGGGAGGTCATATTCACTTATCATTGTCCTAGCCATCTCTTGAAGTGTTCTATTTTTCCTTTCTACAACTCCATTTTGTTGTGGAGTTCTAGGACAAGACATTTCATGCTTAATTCCCTTTTCATCACAATAAGTCATGAAGAGTTGGTTAACAAACTCACCACCTCTATCACTCCTTATTCTCAAAATCGGAAAACCCTTTTCTTTTTCAACTCTTTTTCGAAAAATTTTAAAATGAAAAAAAGTTTGATCTTTATTTTGTAAAAAGAAAACCCAAGTAAAACGGGAGAAATCATCAACCAAAACAAATGCAAATCTACTTCCATTTAAACTCTTAGTTTTAGTTGGTCCAAAAAGATCCATATGAATTAATTCTAAAGGCCTAGTTGACATGATATCCTTGATTGGTTTAAAGGAAGACTTGGTTTGTTTCCCAAGTTGGCACGCACTACAAATGCGGTCTTTCTCAAAATTCAAACAAGGTATACCCTTCACCAATTCCTTTGAATTAATCCTAGAAATATGGTCAAAAGATGCATGTCCTAGTCTTCTATGCCAAAGCCAAGAATTTTCATCAAAAGCATTTAAGCATTTAGTAGAACAATCTAAATTAAGCATGTCAATAATATAAACATTATTATCACGAAAACCGGTGAGAATACAAACATCGGATTTAACATCAAAAATCTTACAAGAAGTATCATCAAAAACAACTTTAAGTCCACGATCACAAAGTTGACTAATGCTAAGCAAATTATGTTTTAAACCATCTACTAAAACAACATTCTCAATAATAGGAGATGCACCAATTTGAATGTTACCTATACCGATGATAGTTCCTTTGGAGTCATCCCCGAAGGTGACGGTGCCACCTTCCATGTACCTTGATAGGGTTGTGAAGTTGTTGATGTCCCATGTCATGTGTCTTGAACAACCACTATCAAGGTACCACCGCTCCCTACGTCTTGGAGCTTTGGTGTGTACCTACATCAAACAATTTAAGACTTGATTTTGGTACCCACATTTTCTTGGGTCCTCTAGGGTTAGTGTCATGAACCCAAACAAGATTATTTGTTCTATTTAGTTGATCATAGCAAAACTTAGCTAAATGTCCATTTTTACCACAATATGTGCATCTATATACTCTACCATATTTAAAAGCATAATGAGTGTGTGATTTGTGAGCATGGCCATTGTGAGCATGAACATGAGACGTGTTAGGTGTAGTGTGAGCATGAGGAATCTTAGCATGAGATGTGTGCTTTTTAGAAAATTTTTCTTCAAGTTTCTTAGTATTAAAGGCACAATCTTTTAAAACCTTTTCAAAATCATTCATTTTGGATTTAAAAGAAGAAATTTCTTTTTCATCAAAAATAGGGGATTTTGCCTTACAAGAACTCTTATAGGCACAAAATTCTTTTTGCATGGAAATGAAATTAGAAGAAATATCATCTTTTTCTTTAGAAACAATGGCAAGTTGATTCTTAAGAAAAGCAACTTCCTTTTGTAATTTTATGCATTCAAGTTTCTTGTTATCATAAGTTTCAGAAAGTTCTACAAAAGCATGCACTAGAACTTCCTTACTTACATCATCATCTTCATCATCAAGGGATTAAGGGGTTACCTTGGGTGTGTTTGCCATGAAACACATATTAGCTTGATCCACCTCCTCTTCGGACTCGCTTTCCGAATCCCACGTAGCTTTGTAAGCTTTCTTTTCCTCCGGCTTCTTTGGCTTGAAGGAGGAAGTCATTTTCTTTTTGAACTCCGGACAATCCGCCATGATATGTCCGAGTTTGCGGCAATTGTAGCATATGATCTTCCGCTCCTCTTTGCCTTCGAATTTTCTCCGGAAGTTGAACTTGTTCTTTCGGTACAACCTCTTGACATTCCGCACAAGTAGAGTTAGCTCCTCATCTTCTTCTTCGTCATCTTCATCGTCATCATTGGTGGATGAAGTCTTGAAGGCTATGGATTTCTTCTTTGAAGTAGTGGCTTCTTCTCTTGCCTTCTTCTCCATCTCATGGGTCTTTAGGTTCCCAATGAGACTAATGAGGTCCATCTCGTCCTTGTCGTTCAACTCCTTCAAGGTGGTGGCCTTGATCTCCCATGATGAAGGAAGAGCCCGAATTACTTTCCGCACCTTTTGATCGTTGGAGATGTCATCACCTAAGGAAGAAAGACCATTAGTGATTTTAGTAAACCTTGTAGCCATACTATCAATAGACTCATCATCAAGCATTTTAAATGACTCATATTGGGACCTCAAGAGATCTATCTTAGCTCTCTTGACTTGTGAAGTCCCCTCGTGTGTGACCAATAAGTGTTGCCAAATCTCATAGGCGGATTGGCAATGAATTACCCGTGTAAGGTCATCCTCATTCAAGGCGGTCAATAGGGAGTTTTGGGCCTTGGAGTTAGCCTCATATAGTTTAAAGTCAAGATCGGTCCAAGTGCTCTCATCACCATCGGGTGCTTCATAGGGTTTGGTCAAGGACTTGGCTACTAAGCTACCCAATGATTGCAAAAATATAGTCATCCTAACCTTCCAAATTGAGAAATTGAGGCCATCAAATTTAGGTGGGGATTTAATGTTGTTGGCCATGTTTACTAGTGATGAATGAATGAAATGAAAATATTGATTAGCAATATTTTAAGGATCTCTCTATGGATGTTAAGCCAAACCTAGAGTCCAAGCTCTGATACCAATTGAAAAGTCACCTAGAGGGGGGGTGAATACGTGACAATGCTAATCACGGGGCAAATTAAAAATTTAAAGCTACAACAATCAAGTTTCACAAGATGAATGCAAGCAAGTAAATATGACAATGATTATGATGAGCAAGAATAAGAGAAAGTATAGTAAAAGAGTGCAAGAAAGTAAACCAATCGCAAACACAAGAATATGTTATCGAGGTTCGAGCACCCAGCTCTACTCGCCGCCTTCCCCAGAAGGATTCTAGCTACTTCCACTATCACAAAGAACAATTACAACCGGAGTACCCAACTCCTCAATTACAATCACAAGAATATCTGAGTAGTCACAAGACCACAAACTCTCTCTTTCAAAAATCTCTTCCCTTACAAAGGTCCTTAGAGAATAATGAGTAGAATTGAAGCTCTTTTGTGTGTAAGGAAAAGAAATTGAAATCAGAGAAAAACTTTTGAAAACCCTTCAGAAAATTGAGAGAATTTAGCACAAAAATCAAGAACTTTGAAAGCCTTAAACTTTTGAATTTTTAGCAATAATTGTTGTAACCAATTTCTCCCCAAACACCCCTATTTATAGAAGAGGGCTAGGGTTTAGGGATAAAACATAATTACTGATGTTTAGGAGGTAATTAGATCAAAATATATCCTTAAACGAATTTTTAAACACAAAAGACAAAAATAAACAGCTCTTAAAAATCTGCCCGTTACTGTTCAAACGGTCAGATCGGTCGACTGGGCCGGTCGACCGGTAGTTCAAAAATTTGACCGTTATAGGCTAGCGGTCGACCGACCCGTCGACTGATAAAACCTGTGAGCAAAAACAATATCTCGGTCGACCGGCCCGGTCGACTGGCAGACATGCACACTGATACGTGCATCTGCCAGAACTGCGGTCGACTGGTCCGGTCGACCGGACCAGACTGACACAGACTCGGTCGACTGCCCCGGTCGACCGGATCAGGTCAAAAAACGATTTTAGAAAAGAAAACAAAGAGGATTTTGATTTTAACAAAAATACTTTTGAACAGGGAATAGTATAAAACATAAATATATATCTGTAGGCAAAAACTTGTATGCAAAATATTTTTGTATAATTTATAAGAAATTATTTTGGAATGAGCATGTGCGCAAAAACGTGTGTGATAGAGCTTCAAACCTATCTACTATTCTTTAACATACTATAAACTGAAAAACAAATTACATGAAGACTTCTTGAGCTATCTTCAAGTCTTTGAGCCATCTAATGCCTTGCTAGTGCCTTCTCTTCTATGATCCTTCCTTGATGTGCAATTTGCCTTCCTTACTTTGTGGAACTTAGAAGTTCTTGCAATAGCTAAGCGAATGGTCTCTAAACATGGTACAAACCTGAAACTTATCTTAACAAACTTATTAGTACCAAATAGCTCTAATTTGGTTTGTCATCATCAAAACACAAAACAATTAGAGAGTGTAACCTCTTGGGCCAACGGAATTGGGTTTAAGGGCATCATATTATGTCTTGCAAAGTCAAATGCATTTTTAAACAAAGTGCGCCAATAGAACCCGCTCCGTAGAACTTTTTCGGCTGTTTTTTAGGGACCAAAGTGTCCACCGCCTGCAAGTCCATGACAAAAGGCTAAAACACTCTTTATTTCCTGATCGAGAATACATCTCCTAATGATTTGATCGCAACAATATTTGAAGAGATAAGGTTCCTCCCTAATGAAATATCGGACTTGAGACAAGAACCGATATACATCTTATTTTGACCAATGATATGGGGTTTGGTTTGTGACTAAGTAGTTAACTATGTCAACAAACCATGATTCCCTAAAGATGGCTAACAGTTGTTCATCAGGGAAGCTATCACTGATTGATAACTCGTTGGAAGGGGCGTTTGGCGTACGAGAGAGGTGATCGGCGATGACATTTTTGACACCTTTATTATCTCGAATTTCGAGACAAACTCTTCAAGGAGGAGGATCCAATGAATAAGTCAAGCCTTCACGTCCTTTTTGAGCATTAACTATCGAAGTGCGGAATGGTCGGTGAATATGGTGGTTTTGGTCCCAAGTAGGTATGGACGAAATTTTTTCAATGCGAATACTACTGCCAAGAATTCCTTCTCGATTGTATATAGTTCAATTGGGCATTATTAAGGGTCTTACTGAAATGGTAGATCACATGCTGCTTGTTATCTATGTGTTTCCTAAGACAGCGCCTATGACAAAATCAGAAGCATCGCACATGATCTCAAATGGTTTAGATCAATCCGGGGTAGAAATTATGAGCACAGAGATAAGTTCCATTTTGAGCTTTTCTCAGGCGTTAAGACATTCGTCATCAAAGATGAAGGGTACGTCTTTAGCTAAAAGGCATATTAAGGGTCTAGCAATTTTGCTAAAATTCTTGATGAACCTACGATAGAAACCAGTGTGTCCTAAGAAGGAACAGATGTCTTTCACACATTTGGATGTGAAAAACTTGGCTATGACCTCTATCTTTGCCTTGTCCACTTCAATCCCTTTCCTAGAGATCTCATTATCTAGGACAATACCATGTTGTACCATAAATGACACTTTTTCCAATTTAAAGTCAAATTCTTTTTTTTTTGTATCATTTGAGCACAAGTTCAAGATGATGGAGACATTGGTCAAAAGAGTCTTCATAGACAGAGAAATTGTCCATGAAGATCTCTAAGAAACGTTTGACCATGTCAGAGAATAAGCTTAACATGCAACGTTGAAATGTCGCAGGGGCGTTGCATAAACCGAACGGCATTCAGCGATAAGCAAAAGTCCTAAATGGACATATGAACGTTATTTTCTCTTGGTCCTCTAGGGCTATGGGGATTTGGTTATACACCGAGTAACCATCCAAGAAATAGTAATACTCATGGCCCGCTAATCATTCAAGTATTTGATCGATAAATGGAAGAGGAAAATGGTCTTTGCGAGTGGCAGCATTCAACTTATGATAGTCAATGCAAACTCGAATCTTTATAGGGAGTCTTATTTGAACTGACTCTTACTTGTCATTCTCTACCACGGTAAAGCCAAATTTCTTAGGTACCGTGGGGACTAGGCTGACCCATTGGATATCAGAAATGGGATAAATTATCCCATTATATAAAAGTTTCACTATTTCAGCTCATACAACTTCTTGCATGATAGGGTTTAACCTATGCTACAGTTCCCTCTTTGGTTTTGCCTCTTCATTTAGATGGATTAGGTGTTGAACTATAGTCGGACTTAATCCCTTTATGTCAGTGATCGTACAACCAATGGCTTCCTTATGCTTTCTAAGGATTGTCATAAGGTCTTCCTCTTGCCTGTTAGTTAAGTTGGATGCAATTATGACTGGTAGAGTCTCTTGATCCCTAAGTAGGCATATTTGAGATGCTTGGGCAAGTTTTTTAGCTCCAGGAAGGGGATGACCCAATATGTGGAGGAGTAAGACTTATTGGCTCCTGATCTAATGAACTTGGGCTTGATGCCCACTCAATCATAGAATTGACTATCTCGTCAAGGTTGAAATCCTCGAATTCCAACTCGGCATCACACTTTGCTTCTTGTTCTATCTCCTCTCTAGTCTCATTAGTCATATTTTCAATTGGTTGACCTCAAAAGGTTGGTCTTCCATATCGTAGGGGTGTTTACTGGAGTTTAAAATATTGACTTCGTTAGTCATATCTTCAAAGGTCAATCTCATGAATCTGTTTCTAGAATTTATAATTGCATTGGCAGTCGCGAGGAATGGACGTCCCAAGATGATGGGAGTTTGGGACCTAACATTAGACACGGGTTGTGTCTCTAGAACAATAAAATCCAATGGGTAAATGAATTCTCCTACACGTATAAGGACATCGTTAATTTCTCCCTTTGGAACCTTAATTGATCGGTCAGCTAATTGGATCGTAACTTGAGTTGTGCTGAGTTTGCCTAACTCAAGTTGTTGATATACGAAAAAGGGAAGCAAATTAATGCTTGCTCCCAATCAAGAAGTATCCTACTAATTTCGGCTTGAACTATTATGCAAGAAACGGTGGAACAATCAGGATCTTTGTACTTGACTGGGATCTGGTTGAACAATAGCTCACTAATGTTAGTGGCTAGAAAAACCTTCTTGGGCACATTTGTCTTTCTTTTCTTGGTGCACATGTCCTTAAGGATTTAGCATAATTAGGACTTATTGGATTGCATCAAGAAGTGGTATATTAAGCCTAACTTAATTGAACACCTCAAGTATTTTTCTCCATATGTGCATTAATATTATTCCTAAGCCTATTCAGAAATGGGGTTATAGGTTGGTTCACTTGTTTTGCTGACTTATCAACTTAGGTTTCTTTGGGGTTTGGTGGAGATGAAGTGGAACTAGATGGAGTGGATGTTTGAGTTGGGTCCGATGGCATAGATACTTGATTATCAACTTGTTTTCCTGATCTCAACGTATGAACCAAGTTACACTGGTTAGGATCTTGAGCCTTATTGGCTTGCCTAGGATTCCTAGGGTTTGACAATGGTTGACTTGGTGTGGCGCCCCGATCCGGCGGGTACGAAGTCGTCACTGCGACATATATACACAGGTTAGAAATAACCTCACGTATATACGCTAAGCATCAGTAAAGGCAAGAATCAAAGTGCGGAAGCACAGTGGTAATATACATTCCAACAGAAAAGTACAAGTACATGGTTATTACAGAGAGTGATACAATATTATAGGAATATTACATAACTAGAAAATATAAAAGAACATCATATGAAGAGATATGCAAAAGCTGAGAGGTGCTCACGAGCAGCAAGAGGGGTCTCGAGAACCAAACAGGAGAGGAACTGGGAGGAAGAGCTGCGGCGATGATCCAAGCTTCTGCTGCACTCCAATCGCCATGAAAGGATCCGCTGCATGTTCTGATCAGTACAGCAAGGCCACCAGGGTCCAGGCTCAAGAATCTGGACATGAGAATTCAAGATTGTCAGACGCAACCCCGCGGGTACATATAATAAAGTCAAGTGGCGTGCATATCGGGCACATGTGTACAGGAAAGGTGTATCATGAATATAAGCACATATGAACATGAAATGAGACAGTAAGTAAAGTAACTATAGGAAAATCAGTTATAAAAGCCCACATTACCGATCGGTGAGATTAGTACGTTGAAGGAATAATCCAAATAAGAAAACTCTCATATATATATATATCATATACCACACGTCACTGTAATCTGAGTTTATATAACCTGACTTTGCCGTCACAATAACATAATAATGAAACAGTATGGAAGCAATCAAGTAATCCAACAATAGCACAAGTATAAGTGGTGAGCAGTATAGATCAAGAGTATAACTAGTCAAATATAAGGAGCATATTATTATTATATTATTACGACTCATCTGATTTGTATACATCAGTATGCGTCCCATCCCACATACTTAGCATACATACCGGAGAGTAATTTATTAGAAACTGATGTAGATCGACAAACCATGCTTAGAATGGGTCTCGTACATGACCGGGACAACAGTCAAGGAGTATCTGGTGCTGAGCCAGAACGTACCGCTAGGTATCGGGACTTATTTTACGCCCGAACAGGAATAGGATGTCACCGCTTCCACAGGAATAGGCCCAAGGGCTTATGGCACAACCGGCAGGTAGGGGAGTAGGGGTGCCAGTATACCGCATGGAAGCGCCTGGTGGCCTCCAAGTCGAATCTAAGTATATGGCCACGCGACATTATAGACCATATAAACATAGAGACTATATCGGTACTCATCAGTTTCCCCATCCTTGTGTAAGTTGTCTAATTATTAGAATTTGTCCAGTGATAATGTCCACAAAGTGTTCATAGTAATCCTATATTCATGGTTATCATATTACGGGGATCAACAGGAGTATAGTATCAGGAGTCACCCTTTTTCAGGGGTTCAGGAATACAGGAGTTCAAGAGTACAGGAGTTCAGGAGTACCAAATGTCTAGTAACAGTATAATAATCAAATCCCTGTAAAAGTGATAATCATGAATATGCAAAGAAATACAGGTGTCCGGTGTAATAATAACTAGTCAGGAGTCACAATATCAGGTCAAATATTCTAGTATCAGGTGATAGCATGTCAAATGAGTGATAGCACGTCAACCGTCAAGTATAGTATGGTAAGTACCGATGTCAGATATCAAGTGATAAGTGTAGCATGGCAAGTGCCAGTGTATATATATATATCAGGGTCAGGTAACTAATATGTCGGTGAGAGTCACAACATTAAATATCAGGTATAAACTGGTCACATAACACGGTACAGGAGAACGTATAAACATTTCAAACTCTTCACAACTATTTTTATAATAAGAATAATTTATTCTATAATTTAGCTATGTGGAGCCGAGTAAAACGGAAGCAGATCTAGACCTACCCGGTATAATACCGGTCCAACAAAGTATAATAACGGTTGGAAGTTATTTAAAAAAGATGATAAATTTTAGAAATCATTATATAACATATACCAATTTGTATAAAGAGACATTATATATTAAATCAAGATAATAATTATTGGACATGAAATGATGGTAATAAAGCATGAAATATCAAAAGAAATGTGCTCGCATATCTTATATCAACTAGCATACGATGCATCATGTATAAAAAGCAAGATAACAGTTATTAGGCATGTAACGATGATAGCAAGATATAAAACAGCACAAGAGATGTACTCTCCTAACACCAGAATGAAAATATCGAGAAAAAGTCTGAGAAATCCGCTAACACGTGCGTGCAAGCCACTAGCCCATACTATATATAAATAAATATATCTATATATAATAAATATTATAAATATATTAGAGAGGGAACGAGAGAGGGGAGAGAGAGAGAAGAGAGAGAGTATAGGGTTATTTTTAGAAGAGGAAATAAGAATTAAAAGTGGAGTGGTATGATTGAAATTATGGGGAAGTAATTTGGGGGTGAGGTGGAGGGTATTTTAGGGATGTGATTAAAATGGTTATATTAGGAAAGAAAAAGAAAGAAGAAAAGAAAAGAAAGAAAGAAAGAAGTAAAATGCAGGGAAGGGGGATGGCTGACGGCCAGGCCGCCGCCAGAGGTGGGGGCTGCGCGGCTGCCCCGGGGAGGAGAGGAAGGGGTGTGATGTTTTGGTGGTTTGGTTTGTTTGGTGGAGGAGTTTTGTGGTGGTAGTTGGTGGTGGTCGTGATTATAGTGGTTGTGGTGGTTGTTGGAGGTGGTGGGGAGTTAGAGGAGGAGGAGGAGGTGATGGTTGAGGGGTTAGAAGTGGAGGAGGATGTGGTTTGGAGGGGAGTTTTAGGGAAGAAGATGAAGTGGTGATTGTGGGTTTGGATGAAATTAAGGAGGAGGAGTGGTGTTTTGGGGATGATGGAAGTGGAGAAGGAAGTGGGGGCGGTGGGGGGTGGCGCGACGCCGGCTTAGGGGCGGCGGCGGCGGTGGCTCAGGTGGTGGCGGCCGATGGTGAAGGGGGAGTTGGTGGGTTTGTTTTCGTTGAAGGAGGTTGAAATTGAAAATAGAAATAAAAAGGAGAAGGAAGATGAAAGGAGATTAAATGGAGAGGAGAAGGAAAATGTGATGATGAATGGAGATGGGGGGAGAGGGCTGCAGCAGCAGCCCATCATGGCCTGGCTGCTGCTGCAGGCGGCGGTGGAAGAGGGACAGGGTATGGAGTTGGAGTGTGGGGGAAGAAAAGAAAAGAAGAAAAAGAAAAATAAAGGAAAAGGAAGGAAATAAGGAAAAAAGAAAAGAAAGTAATAAAAAATTTATTATTAAATAATTAATTTATTAGAATATCATGGGAGTATAAACTAGGGGAGTAGAGAAGGAAAAAGTAGAAAAGAAAACGTCGGTAAATAATATTATTATTTTAATAGGGCGAAAATTTGACTGTTTCAGAAACGTTTTGAAAAATTCTCAAAAATGGTAAATATTAGTTTAAGATTTTTGGTTAAATCAGATTCAAGAATTTCACTTTAGTTTTCAAATTAAAAATCCTGAAATCTTCTGGCAACACCGGCCGACACCAGAATCTGTCAAATTTTGATAAATTTAGAAAATTTTAAAAAAAATATATTTAGATAGAAAATGATATTCTAAGAAGTAATGTTAAAGCCATTTTTAAAAATTCAATCTCTTTTAAAAACTAAAAATCTGGGAATCAGTCAGCGATGCCAACCGGCACCAGTTTTGGAGATTTTACAGAAAAATTTTGGAAAATTTTAGAAAATCATGAAAATTCTAAAATAATGGAAAACAGTGTCTGAAACTAAAATCGATCAAATCAGACTTCTAGAAAGGTCAAATCGGGCGGTTTTCCAGTATCGGGTTCTCAGTCTAGGTCAGGGCTGACTCTAAGACTGAGAATCCAGATCTGATACCAAAAACATGAGAAATCACAATTTAAAAAAAATACTGGAAAAAATTGGATTAATATGGTAAAAAAAATCAGGACACGTATCTGGGTACATATCCTGGGAACGGGGTGCTACAATCTACCCACTTAACAAAATTTCGTCCTCGAAATTTCTATAAGGAGGGAGATGAACATGGAAGAGATTACAGACAATAATCATAGTATGATAAAGTGAAAAGGATAAGGGAGATTACCAACTCAGGACACATATCTGAGTTGGTTGAAGAGATGACGAGAAGAAGCTGAAAGAAAGAAGGTATAAGGGTCTCAGGATCTAAGGAAAAGATTGCAAGGAAGGAATAGATAACTTTGTACTTGTAATTGGAATGTATATTCAAGACTCATGCTTTCCAGCTGCAAATTAATATATCATTAATCTGCCAACTGGTTGTACTGAAGATGTTAGAGCATAAGCTCTGATACCACCATGTGGCGCCCCGATCCGGCGGGTACAGAGACGTCACTGCGACGTATAAATGCAGGTCAGAAATACCCTCACGTATATACGCTAAGCATTAGTACAGGCAAAAATCAGAGTGCGAAAGTACAGTGGTAATATACATTCTAACAGAAAAGTACAAGTACATGGTTATCACAGAGAGTGACACAATATTACAGGAAATTACATCACCAGAAAATATAAAAGTACATCATATAAAAAGATATGCAAAAGCTGAGAGGTGCTCACGAGCAGCAAGAGGGCTCTCGAGAACCAAACAGGAGAGGAACTGGGAGGAAGAGCTGCAGTGATGATCCAAGCTTCTGGTGCACTCCGATCATCACGAAAGGATCTACTGCGTACTCTGATCAGCTACAGCAAGGCCACCAGAGTCCAGGCTCTAGAATCTGGACATGAGAATCCAAAGTTGTCAGACGCAACCCCGCGAGTACATATAATAAAGCCAAGTGACTTGCATATCGGGCACATGTGTACAGGAAAGGTGTATCGTGAATATAAGCACATATGAACATGAAATGAGACAGTGAATAAAGTAATTAAAGGAAAATCAGTTATATAAGCCCACATTACTGATCGGTGAGATTAGTACGTCGAAGGAATAATCCAAACAAGGAAACTCTCATATATATACCCTATATCTCACGTCACTGTAATTTGAGTTTATATAACCTGACTTTGCCGTCATAATAACATAATAATGAAACAGTACAGAAGCAATCCAACAATAGCACAAGTATAAGTGGTGAGCAGTATAGATCAAGAGTATAGCTAGTCAGATATCAGGAGCATATTATTATTATATTATTAAGACTCATCTGATTTATATACATCGGTTTGCGTCCCATCCCACATACCTTAGCATACAGACCGGAGAGTAAGTTATTGAAAACTGATGGAGATCGACGAACCATGCTTAGAATGGGTCCTGTACATGCCCGGGACAACGGTCAAGGAGTATCTGGTGCTGAGCCAGAACATACCGCTAGGTACCGGGACTTATTGTACGCCCGAACAGGAATAGGATGTCACCGCTCCCATAGGAATAGGCCCAGGGCTTATGGCACAACCGGCAAGCAGGGGAGTAGGGTGCTAGTACACCCCACGGAAGCGCCTGGTGGCCTCCAGGTTGAATCAAATATATGGCCTCGCGACACTATAGACCATCATAAACATGGAGACTATATCAGTACTCATCAGTTTTCCCCATCCCGGTGTAAGTTGTCTAATTATTAGAATTTGTCCAGTGATAATGTCCACAAAGTGTTCATAGTAATCCTATATTCATGGTTATCCTATTACAGAGATCAACAGGAGTATAGTATCAGGAGTCACCCTTTTTCAGGGGTTCAGGAATACCGGAGTTCACGGGTACAGGAGTTCAGGAGTACCAAATATCTGGTAACAATATAATAATCAAGTTCCCGTAAAAGTGATAATCATGAATATGCAAAGAAATACAGGTGTCCGGTGTAATAATATCCAGTCAGGAGTCACAATATCAGGTCAAATATTCTAGTATAAGGTGATAGCATATCAAATGAGTGATAGCACGTCAACCGTCAAGTATAGCGTGGTAAGTACCAGTGTCAGATATCAAGTGATAAGTGTAGCATGACAAGTACCGGTGTATATATATATCAGGGTCAGGTAACTAATATGTCGGTGAGAGTCACAACATCAAATATCAGGTATCAACTGGTCACATAACATGGTACAGGAGAACGGTATAAACATTTCAAACTATTCACAACCATTTTATAACAATAATAATTTAGTTTATAATTTAGCTATGCGGAGCCGAGTAAAGCGGGAGCAGATCTAGACCTACCCAGTATAATACTGGTCCATCAAAGTATAATAACGATCGGAAGCTATTTATAAAACAAGATAAATTTTAGAAATCATTTATATAACATATACCAACTTGCATAAAGAGACATCATATATTAAAAGCATGATAATAATTATTAGACATGAAATGATGGTAATAAAGCATGAAATATCAAAAGAAATGTACTCGCATATCTTATATCAACTAGCATACGATGCATCATGAATAAAAAGCAAGATAACAGTTATTAGGCATGTAACGATGATAGCAAGGTATAAAACATCACAAGAGATGTACTCGCCTGACACCGGAATGAAAATACCGAGAAAAAGTCCGAGAAATCCGCTAACACGTGCGAGCAAGCCACTAGCCCATACTATATATAAATATATATATATATATATATATATATTATAAAATAAATATTATAAATATATTAGAGAGGGAATGAGAGAGAGGAGAGAGAGACAGAGAGTATAGGGTTATTTTTAGAAGAGGAAATAGGAATTAAAAGGGGAGGGGTATGATTGAAATTAAAGGGAAGTAATTTGGGGGTGAGGTGGAGGGTATTTTAGGGATGTGATTAAAATGGTTATATTAGGAAAGAAAAAGAAAGAAGAAAAGAAAAGAAATAAAGAAAGAAGAAAGAAGAAAAATGAAAGGAAGGGGGGATAGCCGGCGGCCCTGGGGCAGCGGCCGCGCCGCTGGAGGTGGGGGCAGTGCGGCTGTCCCGGGGAGGGGAGGAGGGGGTGTGATGTTTTGGTGGTTTGGTTTGTTTGGTCGAGGAGTTTGGTGGTAGTGGTGGTGGTGGTGGTGGTGGTGTGGTGGTTGTTGGAGGTGGTGGGGAGTTAGAGGAGGAGGAGGAGGTGATGGTTGAGGGGTTGAAAGGGGAGGAGGTGGTGGCTTGGTGGGCAATTTTGGGGAAGAAGATAAAGTGGTGGTGGTGGGTTTAGATGAAATTAAGGAGGACGAGTGGTGTTTTGTGGATGATGGAAGTGGAGAAGGAAGTAGGGGCGGTGGGGGGTGGCGCGGCACCGGCCTAGGGGCGGCGGCGGTGGCTCAGGTGGTGGAGGCGGCGGGTGGTGAAGGGAGACTTGGTGAGTTTGTTTTGGTTGAAGGAGGTTGAAATTAAAAATAGAAATAAAAGGAGAAGGAAGATGAAAGGAGATTAAATGGAGAGGAGAAGGAAGTTGTGATGATGAATGGAGATGCGGGGAGAGGGCTGCAGCAGCAGCCCATCATGGCCTGGCTGCTGCTGCAGGCGGCGGTGGAAGAGGGACAACGTATGGAGTTGGAGTGTGGGGGAAGAAAAGAAAAGAAGAAAAATAAAAATAAAGGAAAAGGAAGAAAATAACGAAAAAAGAAATTAAAATAATAAAAAAATTTATAATTAAATAATTAATTTATTAGAATATCCTGGGAGTATAAAGTAGGGGAGTAGAGAAGGAAAAGCAAGAAAAGAAAACGTCGGTAAATAATATTATTATTTTAATAGGGCGAAAATTTGACTGTTTCAGAAATGTTTCAAAAATTCTAAAAAATGGTAAATATTATTTTAAGATATTTGGTGAAATCAGTTTCAAGAAATCCAATCTAGTTTTCAAATTAAAAATCCTAAAATCTTCCGGCGATACTGGCTCACACTAGAATCGGTCAAATTTTGATAAATTTAGAAAAATTCTTAAAAAATGTATTTAGATAGAAAATGATATTCTAAGAAATAATGTGAAAGATATTTTTGAAAATTCGATCCCATTTGAAAACTAAAAATTTGGGAATCAGTCAGCGATGCCGACCCAATTTTGAAGATTTTGCAGAAAAATTCTAAAAAATTCTAGAAAATCATGAAAATTCTAAAATATTGGAAAATAGTATCTGAAACTGAAATCGATCAAATTGAACTTCTAGAAAGGTCAAATCGAGCGGTTTGCTTGTATCGGGTTCTCGGTCCGGGTCAGGGCTGACTCTAAGACTTAGAATCCAGATCCGATACCAAAAACATGAGAAATCACAACTTAAAAATATATACTAGAAGAAAATTAGATTAATACGGTCAAAAAAAATCAGGACATGTATCTGGGTACGTATCCCGGGAACGGCGTGCTACACTTGGTAAAGTTCCCTTTTGTCTTTCACTAATTAGATTAACGTGTTGACTCAATTGCATCTTTATCCTAGTCATAACTTGAGCTAGTATTTCTTGGATTTTAACTAGAGTGTCCACCTTTCTTTTCATATTGGAGAGTCTTGTTTTCATATGTGAATTTTGAAAAGAGGGTGGAGGACTTTGGTTGGGGAAATTTTGTTGATAAGGAGATTATTGAAAATTGTTGGAGAATTTGGGCTTTGCTTGGTCATTGTTATTTGTGCCCCATGATAAATTAGGTGATTTCTCCAACCAGAACTATAGGTGGATGAATATGGATTGTTGGCGGGCCTTGTAAAGGCAGAATTCATATTTTTTAGGAACATTTGATGAGCTAAAAAGACGGGACATTTCTCGAATACGTGGTTCATGGCCTGACAGTAAGTACAGCCCGCTGAAGGTATTGGGCCGACTTGTTTCACCGAGACTGGCTCCTTAGTTTCTAGAGCTTTTAGTCTTCACATCACAGTAGCTAGTGTTGGCCCAGAGGCCTTTCACCTTAATTTTAATGATGCCTATCTAATGAAGGTTAGTTTACTAATGATCTTGTGTTTATATAGTTTCAGTTATTGATCAAGATATTATTAGTGATTTGACTTCAATAAGAGATTCATAGTCAAAGTGTTGAAGCAAATAAGTGTTAATTCAAGAGCTCACATCGCAACGATCGCATCTAGCTCCTTTAGATCAAGTTTGGATCGAGTCGTCATGGAGATAAAGATCGACGAGAAGACTTCAGTTTGTTTAGTTTAGTTTTGTTTTAGATCTTGTGTAAGGATCGCTTAGTCTTGATATGCTCAAGTTCACACACACACAAGTTTAATAGTTTTTAGTTTCGGTTTAACCGGTTTTAGATTTTCAAGAACATATCTTTAGTTTTCATGAATAGATAGAATCAAAACAAGTTTACTTAGTTTATTTGTATATTAGATTTCATCCATATATATTGATGGTTCAAATGTTTAGAAAAACTTATTTTGATAATTCTAGTTCATGTGTTTCAATTTTTGTTTTTAACAAAACTTATTTTTGGATTTAATATATCCTTTATATATGTGTTGGATTCTATCCATGCACATCATGCTTTAAATATTATTTAATATCATGTTTTTATATCTATAATAGTTTTAGAGAAATCGGTTTTTCATTTCAAAGTTTGGTTTATGAGAAATATGGTTTCCGGTTTAAAGCTAAATTTCAATATCACAAAAATAGTTCAAATAGTTTGAAATATGTGTTGAATTTTAGTCACACATATTTGTTCTTCTAATATTTATAAGAACTTATTTTTATGGATTTTATGTGATTTTATGGGATTTTATAGGCATTAAAAAGAACAAATGTTCAAACCCTAAGTCCCAGTCTAAGCCTGCTGGCGGTCGACCGACTGGTTGACCGGACCAGAGCTCGGTCGACTGATGTGTACAGACGTGCATAGTTTGCCTTGGCCTATGGGCCGGTCGACCGTCCGGTCGGCCCCGAACGACCGCACGGTCGACCGACCAGAGAGACCATCTCTCTAATTCTGGCCTCGGTCGACCAGGCAATCTACTGTTAGGCATATTTGCTTGGGGCTATCAACCGGCTGGTCGACCGTCAACCCAACGGTCAGAAATCTAACTGTTGGCCTATCGATCGGGTAGTCGACTGATAGGCTATTCTGGGCCTGTTCTGGACCCCAACGGCTATATTTTGGGAATCTTATAAATATGGGTTCCCTTGGGTTGTTTTCACCAAGATTTCTAAGAGTTATTCTTCCCATTTTTTTAAGTGTTTTCAGTAAGTTTTAGAAAGAAGTTTTTGTGCAAAAATTTCTCTTATCTTTTATTGTTTTCAAAGTTTTGGAAAATCGAAGAAAATCAAGTCTTTGGGAATTCTATTTTGTTCTTTATTTTATATATCCTTCAAGAAGTTTTTTTTCAAATATTTTCTTTGTTGTTTTATTTCCAAACACTTTGCTTTCCACATACTTGAGCCTATCAACTCAATACCTATCTATAGGATCTTGTTTTTGTGAGAAAAATTATTTGTGGTCTTTCAAGATCACCAAGAGAGAGTTTGTGGTTATTGGATCACATAGTTGTAAACTTTTTCTTTGCTTTAGCTTTATGCCTTACCACTTATGTAGAGGTGTTTGCGTTAGGAGAGGAGTTGTATACTCCCAGTGTTGAGTTGTAATTCCTCAGTGGAGTTCTCTTTGTGGAAGGTCTTATGTGGGCGTTGTGAAAATCCTACTCTGTGAAGACAGGGACGTAGAGCAGTGGCTCGAATCTCGAAACATATCTTGGTGTTTGTGTTTGGTCCACTATCTTTCAACTCTATCTCTCTTATATCTTGCATTACTTTACATTGTTCATATTCATATGCTAGATTTGTTTGTGTGTTCCCACACTTGTGTTCAACCAAGAGAGCTTATTAAAGTACCTCAACTCTTAGTATAGAGGAATCTAGAGGAGTAGTTCCAGAGCCCTTCACAGGGAATTCAGACTCAATCTTAGTTACACATAGTATGTTTGCAATTAAGTTTTTAATTCTGCACCATTTGCTCTTGATTAGCTAGTACACCTATTCACCCCCTCTAGATGATTTCAATTGGTATCAGAGCCTACGCTCCTGATATTCGGTTTAACCACCTAGGAGTGAGATTCTTGGATAGCTAATCTAGATTTGTATTTGCACACATATAGTTTATATACTCATGGATTTCCTTATCCCTCCCATGTATGATGTTTCCAACATCGATATGTGAAAGTTTAAGATGAGTGCATATCTTAAAGCTCAAGGATTGCTTATTTATCTTGCCACTATCAAGAAATTCTATCTTGGTAATGACAAGTACATTGAGGCTAATACACAAGCCTTAGAGGCACTTAGGCATACATTAAGTAAAGATGATCTTTCTATTGTTTCTCATTGTAATTCCACTTTTGCAGTGTGGAGCATATTGACTTCTCCCAAGATACAAACGACACATGTTTTGGAGAAAGAATCTATTGGAGATGAGTTTGACTAAGCTTGCTTCATGGTCCAAGGGATTGACTCCCTTGATGTAAAATTGGATACTCAACTAGATGATAGTGCTAGTTCTTCATGTGATGATAATACTATGGATACCCATGCTTTATATGAAGAAGTTTCATTGTTTTGTGAAAACTTGTTAAATAAATATAACCTTTTGAAAAAGAAAAGTTTTGATTTAAAAGAAGAAAATAAAAACTTGTTTTCAAAGCTCAACATGATTTTGCAAGAAAGGGTTAAGGTTTCAAATGAAAGGGACTCATTGAAAACCCAACTTGATCTTCCTATAAATGAAAACAAATTTAAAATAATAAAAATGATTGTGATGATGTTTTGAAGAATAATGAGGTTTGCTCTTCAAAACTCGATTTTGTTTAAAAGAAAACAATTCTTTGAAAAGTAAAATTGCTTCATTTTCTATTGGTAAACATGTTCCATGCTCCACTTCTTCTTTAATCATTGAAAATGATATTTTTATTTTGAAGAAGAGTGTAGATTATTTGGGCTCCACTTTGAGCCATTACGCCATGAACCACGCGGCTGGAATCCATGTTTTGCAAGAAACATGCACCACATATTCATGCACATGCTTTAGGCATACACATTTCCACCATGCTCACACATATGATTCTATGTATGCTCATGTGTACACTTGTACACATTGTGGACGTACGGGCCACCTTGCAAATTTTTATTATGATAGAATAAATATTTCAAATTTTGCAAATAAATTTGTTTGGATTAGAAAAAGTACTAATCCTCATGGACCCAAGAAAGCGTGGGTACCAAAATCCACCCCAATTGTATTTGATGTAGCTGTGGGCTCTCACTTGATGTGAGGGTATCGATGCCTTAATGGTGGATGTGATCCGAGCCTAAAGATCATATTTATGGATGCTTGGTGGAAGGACCACCATGCTTTGGAGACATAGAGATCAGTTCATTCGGTTTGGTAACTATCTCTAACTACTTATTTTGTTTATGCATTAATGTTGATATTTTAGCATTATCGGTTTTCATGCTCATTATGTTTGAATGCAATGCCTATCAAACTTGTGATATACATAAATAGTCTTAGAGATACACTCATGTTCATATGGATTCATATTTTTGTGTTCTCACTATTTTTTAACCAATATGTACATCCTATTTCAAATGCCACATGCATTTAACCTAATGATCATGTTTTGTTTGTGATTTTATGCTTCATGTTTTGAATAAATGTTTAGATGTAACTTTCATTAAAATTTATGTTTATACTTGTACAACTAGTGAGCTACATTTGATTATTATATGTTTGTGCTTTATTGCTCCTTTGTACCCATTAGATGTACTTATATAACCTTATTATGATGATTATTGCATCTTAACTTGTATTCCCTATTTTTATACATGTTTTTATAAAAATGTGTTTTTGCCTCATGTATATGTCAATTTTGTCTATAACTAATAGATATACATGTATATCCTAGAGTCACTTGCCTTCATGCAAAATTTTATTATGGACTCATTTGTGTTTGGGATATGTATGTATACTTTTAGTTTCGACAAAACATACATATATCTTAAATCTTGTTTTGTTTTTGATAAAAATAAAATTTTTTTAAGTTTTGATGATTTCATTTCAGTTGAGCTTCAATGCCCTATTTTCATGATTCTGTTGATTACATGAATTTTATACACTCTATATATCTTGTGTTTTCTCACAGTTTTGATTCATAAGAACTATATGTGCTTTATAGATTTTTGAGTGTCGATTCTCGTGTAGTTTTCATTTATTATGGAATATATATTTATTTCATTTCTTATTAGAAGGATTTCGTATTAGTTTTTAAAATTATTATAAAACTAGTTTCATTATTGGTAGAGTTTTCAAGTATGTTAAAACAATTTTTAAATCATATCTTTGAAAACCTCTACCAACCAAAGGGCGGTTTGATGGGCGATCATATCTTGTATACACTTATATGAATATCTTTCAAACATGTGCACGAATAGGGTGGAAACTATGAGATATACATAATTTTTAACGAAAATTCATTTTGTATTGATCGGTCGCTAATATTGCACATTTATTATCATATTCTCTTATCTATTATAGAATAAACTCTGCTATTTTTCTAATTATTGTTTAATTTATTTGCAGGCCCAGTACTAAAGAAGAGGGAAGAGAAACGAGCCCCAAAGCCCATCAAAATTCTGATTTAATTCAGAATTAATTCAAAATTAGAAGATCAGGGCAGATCAGAGGGGATGTAATCGGTTGAACATCGGTTAAAATAGATCTTTACAAATCAATCGGTTTAAAGCCAGAGTTAAAAGGCCGTTTTATCAAAATCAGAAGCTGCAACGGGAAATCCAGAACCAGATAAAGCTGAATCTCGAAACGTGAAGCTGTACCCCCCCGGCTGTGCCGCAGATCCGCGGCCAGCGCCACGGATCCGCGACTCTTTGGTCAAGATAAGGGGATTTGCTTCCCTTATCTTCTCACGCCTCCCCCCTCTGGGTTTTTGCCTATAAAAGGCAGGTTTTTCACTGAAAAAGGGAGGACGACTAGGCAGAGATAGAATTTGGTCCACTTTTTCATTCTTTTTAGTGTAGGTTTTTATTTTCTTTCATGTAATTTTTAATTCTTTGTAAGTATAGTTTAAACTGAGATTCATGTAAGTTAGTGAGTGAGGCTTATGTTGAGAGTGACACCGATGTACCTCCTCCTTTCTTCCATCGTTTCTGCAAGCAATAAAAGGTAATTTTTTTTTATGTTTGTCTATGCTTTTGTTTCTTTCTTCTTCTTTCTACTTTTTCTCTTTTGGTTATGATGAACATTCAAGTGAATCTAGAAGCATCACTATAGCAATGTTTGTATGAGTGCCAACGATATTTCATGATGATGTTCTCCTCCTCAAGATTCCGTATCATTTCATTCTTGTTCATCTTGATGATGTAATGTGAATGGGGACTGAGCTCGATCTTATGTTTTATGCGTTGAACGCCTCTAAGCAAGGTAGAACATGCAAGGGTTTCCGGTAAGTCATCAACCAGAGGAGGTAAGTATTTCTTTAATCTTTTCTTTCTTTCTTTTATTTCTTTAGTTTAGATCACCAACACCACAATCTACCACTTCTTTTATCACTCCTTTTCCATTTCTTTGTACATATCATTTCTAGTTTCTCCATCTTCTTAATCTACCATCTTCTTTCTAATTCAACTTTAACTCAATTTTTCCTTTTTCTTTTAAAGAACTAAAGAAGAACTTTAACCATTAATCGTAGCATAAAAGAGAACTTACTAAAAAGCTTCCATCGCTAGTCCCTCCTTGTGGATCACAACCCGCATAGCCACTTGCTATCGCGGTAGTATTGAGTACTTGCACTTTCTATCTTAAGTTTTGAAATTTTGTATTCTTATGTGCAGGTTCTAACTCAATCAAATTTTGGCGCCGTTGCCGGGGAGGGACGGTAAGTAATTCTCATTAAAGTTACATTTTGGTTAACCTTCTTCTTGGTTTTTGGTGTACAGATTTAACAACAAGGAACTTTTGCTGCAGTGGACATATAAGTGGCCTTGGACTCTGCTCAAGAAAGCAGAGCCAAGAAGCCCTCAGATTTGCTACATTCCTGTGGCAATCTGAGTGAACTACTAACCTGTATTTTCTGCAGGTTAGCTAAATTGCAAAGTTTTGATATCTGTAGCTATTATTTTCCTTGTTTGTCTCACTTTACTTCCTTTCTAACCTCAACAGTAAATGATGTTTGTTAAATGCTAAAAACGGTTTAGACTTTGTATTTAGGCACGTGTCTAATTCGTTTACATTTTATATTACTGTTGAAGAGTGCTGGAGTAAAAGGTACGTTTGCATGGCATATAGTTTAGGAAACATTCTTGAGTGATATTTGCTTGTTGAATGTTACTTTTTTTTATCCTGCACACTTTGCACAATCAATCTTAAGGGCATGTCCTATAAACAAGATAAGGTGGGAAAGTCATTACCCTCCCTTAACCTACAAATAATCTCCTCACTCACTAACCCAAGCCTAACTAAAAATGAGTAGATGTTGGTCCTAGGGACATCTCGGACTCAATTAGGAGATTATCCTAAGGGGGAATGTGTTAGAATTTGACTTCTGCCAAATCAGTGTCTAAGGAAAGGGATTGAGGGGCGAAACCCCGAAGGCTGGTGGTTTGGCTTAATTAGGCCCGTCGCTTTTGCACGGATACCTCCTACCAATCTTGCCCTGACCTGGCTGATTAGCTTGTGGTCAAAGTCTGCATTATACCTCCCTGGGACAGTTTAACCAGTTAGGAGTCGTGTCTAGGTCAAAGGTCTACCCTAACTTAGTTTAGAATTTTTTTCTTTGCTTGCTTATTTGTTTGTGTTTTATTGTGTGATACGGCTTATAACAATAATTTTTTCAATTTTAATGGTAATCCATATTACACCTCTTTTTCGGATATTACCAATCCGGCATATCATAACTTTAACCAACCTAGTGTGCCGGAATGGTCTTATCCGAATCAATATAACCATGCCCCCAATCTTATAATCATAGTTTCCAAAATAATTTCAACTCTTCACAGAGTCAATGGGGATTCACCACCCCCGAGTCCAATTTTCAACCAACTTGTCCTCCTTATCCACCTTGTCCACAATATTTCCTAGATTCATACTCAGTTCCACCAGTCCAAAATAGAAAACCATCAATTTTAGAAATGAGTATGTGCGAATCCAAACAACAATCGCAAAATCTGATGGACTCACAATTTCACCACAAATTCTAAAACAACACTTCATCTTTTCAAGTCCAATCGCAACAAAATGATGAACCAATCAACTATGAAAAGATGCTTGAAGCCATGGCTCAGGCTCAAAACGCTCGTAATCATGACATAGATATGATGGTCCAAACTTTACGTTCTCACCGTTTGACCATTTCTGATGTCCCTAACCATTCTGTTAAAGCCGAAGAGTCATTTTGTTTTGGAAAATAAGATTCCATTTTAGCACAATCATTTGAACTTGCCCAAACTCCAAATTTTGAAAATGACATTGACAGTTTGGCAAGTTATCCCTTTCGTGAAATTGAACTTGAGAATGAATATGATCCTGAACCTCAACTTAGTGATTCAATTCTACATCCTGATTCAATAATGACTTCGGTGTCTTCACCTGATTTCAATCTTTTTCCCGAGTCAACATTAGATCTTGTGCCAATTCATCATGAAATTGATTCACCCATCTTTGGTGATCATCATATTGAACTTGACCAATTTCATACTTTTGAAAGTCCCATTGACAAATTGGCAAGTTCTCATTTTTATGAAATTGAACTCAATGAGAAATGTAACCTAGATTCAAAACTGGTCAAACGGAAAGAACGTAGAGTTTGGACCATCATATCTATGTCATGATTACAAGCGTTTTGAGCCTGAGTCATGGCTTCAAGCATTTTTTCATAGTTGATTGGTTCATCGTTTTGTTGCAATTGATCTTGAAAAGATGAAGTGTTGTTTTGGAAAACGAGGTTCCATTTCAGCACAATCATTTGAACTTGCTCAAACTCCAAATTTTGAAAGTGACATTGACAGTTTGGCAAGCTATCCCTTTTCTGAAATTGAACTTGAGAATGATTATGATCATGAACCTCAGCTTAGTGATTCAATTCTACTTCCTGATACAATTATGACTCCGGTGTCTTCACCTGATTTCAATCTTTTTCCCGAGTCAACATTGGATCTTGTGCCAATTTATAATGAAATTGAATCGCCCATATTTGATGATCATCATATTGAACTTGACTAATTTCATACTTTTGAAAGTCCCATTGACAAATTGACAAGTTCTCATTTTTATGAAATTGAACTCAATGAGAAATGTGACCTAGATTCTCAATTTTGTGATCCAGTTCAAATTCCCAAATCAATATTGGCTCCTGTTTTGTTACCCGACTTAAGTAATATTTTAGAGTCAGTTTTGATTCCCACACATGTCATTCTTGAACTTGAAACACCAATATTAAGTCACATTCCATTGTGGGAAAATGAATGTGGACTTGAGTTTCAACTTCTTGATTTGGACCCACTTTCTGAACCAATCTCGACTCCTGAACCTTTACTTGACTTAAGTCATTTTTCTGAGTCAGTATTAGTTCCCATACTTCCAAAGTCCAAGTCAATCATTCCATCTTTTCAAACTCCATTTTGGGACAAGGCGGTTGACAAAATTGACTCTGAAATTAATTATGAAATTTGAAAATTAGATGGGGGTTAAATTTTTAATAAAAATAATTCATGTATACATCATTTTGGTGGATTATATTAGAGAGATTTCTGGTTCCTCCGAACTCCACGAAAAGTCGATTGGGCCGCATTTCGTGGACCAATCAGACCACCACCGGAACCACCAGCTTAAGGTAATATTTTCCTTCCCTTTCTTCTTTTTCATGCATCTATGCATTAATTCATACATTGAGGACAATGCATGAGATAGGTGTGGGGGAGGGTTCTAACATAACTTAGGTTTTTCTTTTTATTAAATAATAATAATAATAATAATAACAGTTTCTTTACTTTTAAGAACTTTTTGAAAATAGAAACATATTTTGACATATTTTTTGTAAGAAATTAAGTCAATTTTAAGGAATAGGAAAATCAAAATTAGGATTTCTTATACTTGGTCAAAATAAGATTATTTGTTTGATTTTTAGGGTTAGGAAGATAATTTGTCAAAGTAATTTAGTCTTGATCTTTACCTTGATGAAATATGCACACCTTATACAATTACACACTTAGGATTCAAAAATAAAGATTCTTATGCCTTATATAAAAAAAGAAAAAAAAGAAAAAAAAAGAAAAAAATATATCTATGAAAGATGAACAAATCTAATTATTGATTAGCTAGGTGCTTTGGCCTAAATAAGCCTTGGTATTTATGTGAAAGATGATTAGATAAGTTTGAGAAAAAAATATATATAAAAAAAATTCTCTGATTAAACTGGGTATTTGTGCCTAATAAAGCATAAGTATTCACGCCTAAAAGTGGTTCATATATTAAAATCCTTAGTTTTGTGGCCTTATTTGCTCGAGTCCTTAAGTCCTTGGGGTGTTTTCTCACCCGGTGTCCTAAGACCGTTTGGTTTGGGAATCATCGATTAAAGGCTCGTTACATGGGCAGATTAGAAAGCCTAATAGAACTAAGGAATAATACCACCAAAAAGAATATATATATAAATAAGGCATAAGAGTTAGAGTTAAAGAATCCTTAATCAAAATTTTCACGGTCACAAGGTGCATATGACTTAGGGTAAAGTAATAAACTAGATGAGAAGTACAATTTGACTCCTTACTTTGATTGATAATAAATTTTTGAATAGAAGCTAAGTTTAGGAATGAAAAATTCAGTTTTCTTATAACTTATAGATTACTTAAATCTTACAATTATATTTCAAATATTTTTCTCTTTCAAAATGCTTTTCGAAAATATTAACTCTTTGTTTCTCTTTCTTTATGAATTTTGTGGTGTAATCCACTGAAAACCCTCACGAGACAAAACTCTTCCTCTAGGGGAAACCTAGAGGTTTAACGGCTTGTTGCACATGCTCAGTGCAATCGCGTGACCTGCGAAAGTGGTCTAATAATCTTTAGTATAGTTTAGTTGTTTTTGCTCGAGGACGAGCAAAAGATAGGTATGGGGGTGTGATCGGTCGCTAATATTGCACATTTATTATCATATTCTCATATCTATTATAGAATAAACTCTGCTATTTTTCTAATTATTGTTTAATTTATTTGCAGGCCCAGTACTAAAGAAGAGGGAAGAGAAACGAGCCCCAAACCCATCAAAATTCTGATTAAATTCAGAATTAATTCAAAATTAGAAAATCAGGATAGATCAAGGCAGATCAGAGGGGATGTAATCGGTTGAACATTGGTTAAAATAGATCTTTACAAATCAATCGGTTTAAAGCCAGAGTTAAAAGGCTGTTTTATCAAAATCAGAAGCTGCAACAGGAAATCCAGAACCAGATAAAGCTGAATCTCGAAACGTGGAGCTGTATCCCCCTGGCTGTGGCCACCTGGCCACAGCCAGGCCGCGGATCCGCCGCTCTTTGGTCGAGATAAGGGGAGCGTTTGCTCCCCTTATCTTCTCATGCCTCCCCCCTCTGGGTTTTTGCCTATAAAAGGCAGATTTTTCACTAAAAAAGGGAGGACGACCAGGCAGAGATAGAATTTAGTCCACTTTTTCATTCTTTTTAGTGTAGGTTTTTATTTTCTTTTCATGTAATTTTTAATTCTTTGTAAGTATAGTTTAGACTGAGATTCATGTAAGTAAGAGAGTGAGGCTTATGTTGAGAGTGACACCGATGTACCTCCTCCTTTCTTCCATCGTTTCTGCAAGCAATAAACGGTAATTTTTTTTTTTATGTTTGTATTTACTTTTATTTCTTTCTTCTTCTTTCTACTTTTCCTCTTTTGGTTATGATGAACATTCAAGTGAATCTAGAAGCATCAGTATAGCAATGTTTGTATGAGTGCCAATGATATTTCATGATGATGTCTCCTCCTCAAGATTCTGTATCATTTCATTCTTATTCGTCTTGATGATATAATGCGAATGGGGACTGAGCTCGATCTTATGTTTTATGCGTTGAACGCCTCTGAAGTGAGGTAGAACATGCAAGGGTTCCAGGTAAGTCATCAACTAGAGGAGGTAAGTATTTCTTTAATCTTTTCTTTCTTTTCTTTATTTCTTTAGTTTAGATCACCAACACCACAATATACCACTTCTTTTATCACTCCTTTTCCATTTCTTTGTACATATCATTTCTAGTTTCTCCATCTTCTTAATCTACCATCTTCTTTCTAATTCAACTTTAACTCAATTTTTCCTTTTTCTTTTAAAGAACTAAAGAAGAACTTTAACCATTAATCGTAGCATAAAAGAGAACTTACTAAAAAGCTTCTATCGCTAGTCCCTCTTTGTGGATCACGACCCGCATAGTCACTTGCTATCACGATAGTATTGAGTACTTGCACTTTCTATCTTAAGTTCTAAAATTCTGTATTCTTATGTGCAGTTCTAACTCAATCATGTATACTCATGTTTTCTATATATATATATGGATCATATCCAAATTAACATTATATTTCTCTGATACATACATATAGATGTTTTCTTGTGCTTTAAACTTATATGACATACATTTTTAGCACAAATTATTTCTTACTAAGCTTAATTTAGTTCTTTATGTCAATTATTTTTCAATTGGTGTCATATACAAGCTTATGCATTATTTTTATTGGTATTTGATAAAGGGGGAGAAAAATTCTTGTTTCAATTGATTTTATTTTCAATTGGTATCTTACTCCCACTCTTTATGATGAAAAATACTTTGTTTCAGTATATGCTGATATTTTCAATATTGGTATCAATAATCTTAAATTGGTATTATTCTCAATTCGGTATCTATATTACATAATGGCTTTAGAGTGTTTACCTAAAAAAATTTGGCTTTTACTTTCAATTGGTATCATGCCTTTCTATTGGTATCAATTGGTAAAAAGAATATTTAATTTTCAATTAGTAAAAAGATTGTTTTACTTTCAATTGGCTTCTTTCAATTGATTATTTATTATTGATATCAAAATTTTGTTTCAAAATATATTTTGTTGGTAATGTTTATTTGTCCTCACCCCTTTGTTGATGAGTGACAAAAAGGGAGAGAAAGATTTAGGATTATATATGCAAGTTTTATTATGTGTTTATGCATATATACCTTTTATTAAGCATCATAAGCTACAATGCATATATTTATGCATAAGTTAAGGGGGAGCGTTTATGAAACTTAATCTTAATCTATGCATATATAACATTATAAGTTTTGTCAACATTAAAAAGGGGGAGATTGTTAGCCCAGAGGCCTTTCATCTTAGTTTTGATGATGACTAACTTATGAAGATTAGCTTACTGATGATCTTGTATTTATATAGTTTCAGTTATTGATCAAGATATTAGTAGTGATTTGACTTCAATAAGAGATTCACAGTCAAAATGTTGAAGCAAACGAGTGTTGATTCAAGAGCTCACATCACAACGATCGCATCTAGCTCCTTTATATCAAGTTGTATCGAGCCATCTTGGAGATAAAGATCGACGAGAAGACTTCAGTTTGTTTAGTTTTGTTTTGTTTTAGATCTTGTGTAAGGATAGCTTAGTCTTGATATGCTCAAGTTCACACAGGCACAAGTTCAATAGTTTTTGGTTTTTGTTTAACCGATTTGGGTTTTCAAAAATATATCTTTAATTATCATGAATAGATAGAATCAAAACTAGTTTACTTAGTTTATATGTATATTAGATTTCATCCATATATATTGATGATTCAAATATTTAGAAAAACTTATTTTGATGATTGTAGTTCATGTGTTTCAAGTTTTATTTTTAACAAAACTTATTTTTAGATTTAATATATCTTTTATATGTGTATTGGATTCTATCCATATACATCTTACTTCAAATGTTGTTTAATATCATGTTTTTGTATCTATACTAGTTTTGGAGAGAGAAATCGATTTTTTATTTCAAAGTTTGGTTTATGAAAAATACGGTTTCTGGTTTAAAGCTAAATTTCAATATCACAAAAATAGTTCAAATAGTTTGAAATATGTTTGAATTTTAGTCACACATATTTGTTCTTCAAATATTTATAAGAACTTTTTTTTTTGAATTTTGTGTGATTTTATCTGATTTTATGGGATTTTATAAGCATTAAAAAGATCAAGTTTTCAAACACTAAATCCCAGGCTGAGCCTGCTGGTGGTCGACCGACCGGTCGACCGGACCAGAGCTCAGTCGACCGGGCGGTCGACCGATGTGTACAGTTATGGACAGCTTGCATTGGTCTATGGGCCGGTCGACCGTCTGGTCGACCGATCTAGAGATCTTGCTTTTTGGATCTGGCCTCGGTCGACCGCACAGTCAACCGACCAAAGAGACCAGCTCTCTGGTTCTGGCCTCGGTCGACCGTTAGGCATATTTGCTAAGGGCGGTCAACCGGCCGGTCGACCAACAACACCAACGGTCAGAAATCTAATCGTTGGGCCATTCTGGGCTTGTTCTTGTTAGCCGAGAGGCCCTTCACTTTAGTTTTGATGAGGATTAACTCATGTAGTTATAGTTTACAATTAATCTTGTGTTCAAATAGTTTCAGTGATTGACCAAGATATTAGTAGGTGTTTAGCTTCAACAAAGGAGTTTTGGAGCTTTCACATGTAGATTCAAGAGCTCGAGCGTCAAGATCGCTTCTAGTACTCGGTTGGAGTCAAGCTCGTTGGATCGCATTTGGATCGAGTCGACTTAAAGACAGAGTTCTATAAGAAGACCTCAGTTTGTTTAGTTTATATTGTTTAGATCTTGTGTAAAGATTAGAGAGTATTGATATGCTCAAGTTTACATACACACACAAGTGTAAAGTTTATTGGTTTTGGTTTTCGGTTTAACCGGTTTAGAATTTCATATCAAAAACATAGATATATATATATCTTATATGTATATTAGATTCTATCCATATACAATATGCTTCAAAGTTGTTTCAATATCATTTTTTTATATTTACATAAGTTTTGGAGAAAACGGTTTTCCATTTCAAAAATTCAAGTTTTGGAAAATACCGATTTGGGTGTAAAGCCTAATTTCAATATCACAAAAATACTTCAAATTCTTTATAATATGTGTTGAATTTTAGTCACGCATATTTGGTATTCAAAGATTTTTAAAGAACTTATTTTTGTGTATTTTATGAGATTTTTTAGAAGGTAAAAAGACCAAGTTTTTAATCCCTAAAAATTTGTGACATGGCCTTCTGCCGGTCGACCGGCCGGTCGACCGGCCGGTCGACCGATGTGCACAAACGTGCACAGGCCATTTGGCAGGAGGGCTAGTCGACCGACCCGGTCGACCGCCAGAGAGCTGTGCACTCTAGATCTGGCCCCGGTCGACCGCCAGAGAGCTCTGCTCTCTGTATCCTGGCCTCAGTCGACCGCGCGGTCGACCGATGGCCCAACGGTCGAAAATCCGACCGTTGGCCGGTCAACCGACAGCAGAATTTTTCTGCTGTTGTCACACCCCGCTTCCCAAAATACATAGAAACGGAGTCGCGACGAGAGTCGGCGACGTATATACGCGAGGAAAATACCCCATGTATACACGCTAATCTTAAATTAACCTGAACAAGCTATAAATCTAAACCATAATATTAACGATCACTGCAATAATACATATAATGACTATACATGATCCCAAATGAAATAAGGAATGAACTAGAAGCTAAGTGTGATATACAGGAATCAAAGAATAATAGTAGGAATGAGAAAATGCAAGAATACCATAATCAAAAGGGAGAGCGTCCAGCTCCTCGCAAAGCGTACAGTCTCATCGAACACCTGCACAATAGACACAAAGCGTCCAATATCTGGACGTGCAAATCCAGAGTCGTCAGAAAGCGACCTGGTGAGTGTGTGTGTAAATAGGACTGCTCGTGTATATAAACAATGTGCACAGAATAATAACAAGGTAAGTGCAAACATCGGATAACTAAATAACATGATAAATAAACAACTGAATAACAATAACAGGAATAAGTGTGCAAATAAAAGATAAGTAAAACAACTGTAAATAACAACAGATGTCATAATAACGGGGAACAACTAATGTCTAGATGTGTATCCTATCAATATCACTAATCTGGTATATAAATCTGGTTATGGTTACAATCATATGTCTATCATAGTGATATATATGTACAATCAGGTGATTATGGTCAGTCACAGTACATTATAACAGTTCATTGTCATTTATTATGTCAGCGAATACCAATTGCCACCTGTAATAGACGCATCCCATACTACGCCTACTACATGTGTCAATCAACGTCCTAAGTTATTGAAATTAATAGAAGAGACTTTGTCCATGCTTTAGGTGGGTCCCGTACATACCCGGGACCACGGCCTCAGTTTCCTGGCGCTGAACCAGGCCGTACCGCTAGGTACTCAGTAACAGTAACAGTAATCTCACTGTATGAACAGTGGAACAATAACAGTACAGATGGGATGTCAGTCATCCCCCAGGAATCCTACAGTGGAACCCTCAGTCAGTTGCGCAACCTGTATCCTAGGTCCACCTAAAATATAGACGCTGTCTCCTCCATCAATTTCTCCAATCCCGGTGTAAGTTGTTCAATTACTTTATTATTGAATTCAGTAAAAATAATCAATACTCATGTTACCTATAACACTGGGACAATGCGGTGACAGTAACGATAACAATACAATAACAGTCAATCAGTAATCGTATACACGGTGAACAATATCAGTAACAGTGAACAGTAACAGTAACCGTGTATACGATGAACAATAGGACTGTACAGGGTGTTACGGTCAAACAATCTTTTCCCAGTAACTTTCAGTAACATGAATAATACAGTAACAGTTTAGACACCTCTAGTCAATATACAATCTCATAACCGTCCCAAAATCTCATATTTGTACTGAATACAATACTAATGAATTTGCCAACTCATAATTTTAATAGTCATCATGAACATCAAATATCAATTCATATCGAGTAATCTGGTACAATAAATCACCGTCTTAATATATCAATAATCAGTCTCTCCCTATCAATCTACTCTGATCCTCAAGTCATCGATATATATATTCTCTGAGTCACCAATATATCGAAAACTCAATAACTGAAATACTACCTGTCCTGATACATATAATCAAATTCTTATATTTCAATTCGATCAAAATTATCACACACTCTCACTCTATCAAGATCAATCACAGGATCCCAAAGTCAAGTAACATATCAGATATATATATCTAAGATCGTCAGGTCAGGTCAATTCAATCAATACCTATTCCTCAAAACCAGATCCATCCAGCTATAGCCAAGATTATAACTAAAGGGTAAGGTCCATAATCCATAAGAAATCTAGAAATAATCAGAACCAGAATTAGTCGACTAGGGTGGGAAGCAAGTCGACTAATATAGGAGGTTTGACTGGTTTAGTTGACTAGCAGGAGGGATAAGCCGACTATAAAAGGTGTAAGTCGACTATAGGAAAGGGCAAGTCGACTAATATACCTGCCTGTGTGTATAATCAAGGCTTTATAACAATTTCCTAAAATACAAGAAAATGGTAGATATTACACTCATTATCATCAAGATATGTCACCAAACAATATGACTGAAAATCACTTCACATAGTATAGTTCTCTAACCTCTTTCAATGATCCCTCAACCTCAAAATCAACATGTATATTCATTCTAGGATTTATCACAGCTATATCAGTTACAAGGTCAAGCCCGGTCTACGGTATATCAATACTAGGCCTAAGCCAACAACAGCGATCTACCAACACAGAAATGATCCTGATACAAGCTCCTATGAACTAGGTAATTAAAGTGAGCAATCATGGGTGTCTCGTGAAGTAGTACAAGTAGCCAAACTGATAACATACAACAGGAAGCCGCATGAAATGATAAGTGTAATATGTAAATGCATACAGACAACGGTAAATAAGGAAATGCACAAGAACGAACACTCACATGAAATGACGCGGTTTCAGAACCGAATTGCCGTCTGGTCTTCACTGCATGAACCGGTACTGATCTATGGATCATCCCACGGATCAATCTTCGAATCGCCATTGTATCGGGTTCAGAACGAGCATGAATCCGGATCGGGTCTGGGTCTCCTAAACAGGTCCGAAACACTGTAGCACGCAACTAACACATACATATAAACATAAATACATGCTAAACACACTCCCGAGCACACCGATACATATGTGTACACCCACGTACATACATATACATATGTATATACAAGTATACACATACATACACAGTCCCACGCACGCATGTGTACATAAATATAAATACATACACACACTCTCATACACGTATATAAGCTTATATACATACATACATCCTACAGGCATACATACCCACACTTATATACATATTATATATTTATATAAATAAAACAGATGCATGATTAATTAATTAAGACATATATAAATAAAACACATTAATTAAGACCAACTTATTAATTACTAAACTAACACACACATTTTAATTAACTTCCCAATTATTACAATTGTACCCTTACACATTTAATAACTTTCACATTATTACACAAATGCCCCTACGCAAATGAATATAACACTAACCTCGAGCCGTTTTGCGGCGCACCGACGGAGGCTCCGGCGGAGGCGTCCGGGGCCGCGGAGGGTGTCGTTGGATAGAGCATCTCGCCATGAAGGGCGTGGGTGCATTCGTGCTCGCCGACGGTGATCCACGGCGATCAACGGAGAGCCGGAAAATGGCTTGAAGTAAGATGCTTCAAGGAGTGTTTCTTGGTTTGCCTTTGCCTTGGATGTTGAGCACGGCCAGAGGAGGGCAGCCATGGTGTGCGGGTGAGGCTTCGACCAAGGCTTGGAGTGGGTTGAGATGGGAGGTTGATGATGGATGTGAACTGTGGATCTGCCGTGGGTCTTCCGCGGAGCCGAGGATGGAGGGTTCGGCAACAGTGGAAACGCACACATAGGGAGGCAATCACGGCTGTGTTGGTCTAGGCACTGGGCTATGGTGTGGATCTCGCCGGAGGTGAGGGGGGAGGGGCTCCGGTCTTGGGGTGATGGCGACTGCGGCAGTGTAGTTGGGGGATGGAAGAGATTAGGATAATAGGGATTGGTTAGTTAGGGTTTAGATTAAGATAAGATGTGGTTGTTAGAATTGGGTTACGGGTCATGGGAAGTGGGTCATGGGTAAAAGGCTAGGGGAGAAAAGAGGGAAAGAAATAACAAGAACAATATCAATAATAATAATAACAATAATTAACATATTAAAACTAATAACACTAATAATATTGGTACTTAATCCTAAAATAATAATAATAATAGATACTAATAATAATAAATAAATAATGACAAGAATAACAATATAATAATAACAATAACAACTACTACTTAAAAATAATAATAGTGATAGTAATTAAGAATATTATTATTTAAAACTAGTAATAACACAAAGGTAATTTATCATATAATATCTAGAAAACAATTTGAGCATTAGTATTATTAATAATAAGAAAAGAAGAAGTCATAAATTATGTTAATTAATAAAAATAAATAGAATAATAAATAAAGAAAAATTAAATACTAACACTAATAAAATTTATAATAACCATAGTAATAGGAAAGATTACTAATTAGTAATTAAAAAGATAACAAGCAACAATGACCAATATATAAAGCCAAATTACCATTTAATATTCCAAAATATTTTATTTATTTAATAATGCAATAAGTTAGAAAACAAGTTAATAATTAACAATAAAATAATCGATAAATCAAAATAAATACTTTAAGAAAATAAAAATACAGTACTACTAACTATGGATATTACAGCTGTCTTGGCCCAACGGCTAGATTTTTGATGGGTTATAAATACCCATCTCTTGGGCTCGTTTCTTCATGGTTTTTTAGAGCAAAATTTTCCCATCTTCTTAAGTGTTTTAGCAACAAGTTTAAAAGAGTTTTTGTGCCAAAAGATTCATTCTTTATTTGTTTTCAAGGGTTGAAAAATTCAAAGAAAATTAGAGTATTTGGGATATTGGGTTTGATCTTCATTTCTATCTTTATCTAGCATTTTTCCCAAGTAATTTTCTTTGTGTTTTGATTTCCAAACACCTTGTATTCTCACACTTGAGCTATCATCTCTATCCTATTTATAGGATCTTATTTTTGGTGAAAAAATTAGTTTGTGGTCTTTGAGATCACCAAGAGTTATAACCTTCTTTTCTTTGTTGTTATCCCTCTTGTGTAGAGGTGATTGTGGAGGTTGTATTGGTATCCCTCTAGTGTGAGGTGATTGTTGTTTGGCTAAGTGTCCATCCCTTTAAGTGTAGAGGTAATTGTTGTTTTGTCTTGCCTCTTGTGTAGAGGTTGTGCTTGTTAGAGAGAGGAGTTATGTACTCCTAATTTGTATTACCCAAATCCTTAGTGAAGGTTCCCTGTGTGGGAAGTTCTGTGTGGACGTTTTAGTGAAAATCCTTCTGTGTGAAGACGGGGACGTAGAGCAGTGGCTTGATTGGGGTAGAACAAGCACTCGTAAACGTGTATTTATGAAATCAATGAAATTGTATGTGTGCTAATATTCCCTCGATACTTCCGTTATAGCATTGGCTCAACGGGTCGAATCCACAGGGACGGGAGATGATAGAAGAATTAACAGTTCTTATTCACGTGTTATGTTAACAATTTCTTCTTTGTTAAAGATTGAGAAAAGAAGAATAAAAGAAAAGAAATCTAAAAGTGATAGGTGAAGAAGGGCGATGAAACGGCGATGTGAAAATAAAGAGAAATGGTTTTAAAAACTAAAAGAAGATGAAACAAAGGTGAACTAAGCGGATGGTAAAAACAACGATAGAAAAAATGATAAAAGAGTTTGGAAATTAATTTTAAAATAAAGTAAAAGAAAACTCATGGCTACTAACTACTAATTGCTCCACTAACCATGCTAACCTCCTTGTGATAGTTGCCTCACAAGGAACCTTGGTCATCACTAATCCTTGGCTTCAAGAGACGATACAGAGCATGGCTCATAAGATTGTTCTTCTACATTCAAACAATACATCCATACCACATAATGCAAGTTACTATTAAATCATCAAAACCGGTTAGAGGTAAGCATGAAATAAAGAAGACATTGCAAGTTAGCAAGTTAGTGGGTTAGGTGTTAGAAATGTTAGAATATTAGAATTCATCATCATGAGCCATCAATGGCTCTTGCAAGAGCAAGGCCTTTTAGAGGCTATTAGATTCATGTAGATTATCATGTAAGTCGTTAGATGGTTAGTGGTTAGTAGTTAGATTGCCATGAGAAGAAAAGGTTAGCTAAGCATCATGTAAAAGATGGAGAAGATTACAATGGAGAAGAAAGGAGACACATTTACATAGATTGTCACCATCTATCACATCAATATCTCTCTCTGAATCAACTCAGCCCTAATACATGATATATAAAAGAAAAAAATACAAAATAAAAGAGAAAGAAAATCCTAATTTACAACTAGAAGAGAGAAAACCTAACCTAAATTCAAATCTGCTTGCGTTCTGGGCCTCTGCAGGGCTATATATAGGCATACTGGGCTTCTAGAAGACGAGACGGGGCCACGCGTCAAAGATCGAAGCGTGGCCCCCCATATTGCTACGGAAACGCGGCTTTTGCCGCATTTTCGCGGCAATACCAGGGACTTAGGTCCCTGGTTTTTGGCGAGAGATTCCCGTCGCTTCTAGGACCTTCTTGGTATACTCAGTTTCGGGTATATTCGTCCGGATCTTCGTCTGACGTATGCAAGGGTCTAGGTTCAATGCATCTTTTAGAAGTTTCCTTACTTGGCCTCCAAGAATTGTGGATTTAATTAACCGAAAATGTGTTTAATTAAGCTCTTAGTACCCTTTGGTCATTGCACTCTTGATTTATGTGCAAAGTAGACCAAAACGTAATTAGAAATGATATTTTATTCATAAATCGATAGGGAATATGATATAGTAATGCAGAATTGCAGACTAATCACACCCTCACACTTATCTTTTTGCTCGTCCCGAGCAAAATAAGAAAAGAAAAACTATACTACAAATGTTATTACACCACTTTCGCAGGTGACGCGATTGCACTGAACTTGTGCAATAAGCCGTTAAACCTCTAGGTTACCCCTAGAGGAGGAGTGTTGTCTCCTGAGGGTTTTCAACGGATTGCACCCACAAAATCCATAAAGAAAGAAGACAAATGTTATTATTTTGAAAACGCATTTTGAAAGAGAGTCAAGTTTTCAAAATATTTTTGCAAAAATATAAGCAATTAAGGTCCTAAGTCCACCAAAAATTATTCTTCCTTAAACTTAATCTTGGTGCAAGATCTTGTCTTCAATTAAGGTAAGAATTCAAAATTGGATTGAATATTTTATCCTTCATAAAACCCAGATAATATGCACTTTTTGATAGTGAAAATTTCTAGGATTTCAACTTAACCATCATGCCATTTATATATATATATATATATATATATATATTTTTTTTTTTTTTTTTTTTTTCTTCCCTTAGTTTTCCTAGGCTTTCTAATTTACCCAGGTAGTGAGCCTTTAACCAATTACTCCCAAACCAGACGGTCCTAGGGTACCAGATAAGAAAACATCCCTCGGGTATAAGGACTCGAGTAAACAAGGCCACAAAACTAAGGGGGATTATTTGTTTCTTTTGACCACCGTTAGGCGTGAATAATCATGCTTCTTGAAGCATAATTATCCAGCTTAATAAGTGATTTTTTCTTCGTATATAATATATATATTTATTTATTTATTTTTGCTTTATGACATTTTAGGTCTTTGTTTCCATCCCAAAAATTGTGTTTGTGTGAAGTGCATACTATTTAAGGTAAAAAATTTAAGATAAAATTATCTCTCCAATTTATCTTACTTAGCCTATAATTTTAAACAAGTTCTATTATTTCAACTAGGCTTAAGATTTCATAATTAAGGTTTTCTTAATTTCTAAGATCATCTTACTTTTCTTAAAAATATATCAAAATATTGTCTCTTGTTTCAAAAAGATTTTAAAGAAAGGGAAAAATTCATATACAAAAGAAGATTTTTTTCTAAGATCATCTTAATTTTCTTAAAAATAGATCAAAACGTTGTCTCTTGTTTCAAAAAGATTTTAAAGAAAGGGAAAAATTCCTATACAAAAGAAGAATTTTAAGAAGAAATGGAAAATAAAGAAAATCTAAAAACTCTATGTTAGTAAACCCTCCCCCACACTTATCTCATGCATTGTCCTCAATGCATCGTGAATATATGTATGCATGAAACAAATAGAGAGGGAAGGAAAAAAATCACCTTAAGGTGGTGGTTCCGGTGGTGGTCTAATTTGTCCACGAAATGCGGCCCAATCCAATTTGCGTGGAGTCCGGAGGAACCCACTAGAAACCTATATAATACAACCCATTATTATGATATATATATTTATGATTTTTATTAAGAATTTAACCCCATCTAATTTCTAAATTTTCAAAATAATTTTAGAGTCAAATTTATCAAGACCCTTGTCCCAGAATGAAATAATTGATTTGGACTCAGGAAGTACATGAACTAATACCGACTCAGGAAAAAGACTTAAGTCAAGTAAAGGTTCAGGAGTCGAGATTGGTTCAGGAAGTTGGTCCAAATCAAGAAGGTGAAACTCAAGTCCACATTCATTTCCCCATGATGGAATGTGACTTCCTAAGGTTGGTGATTTCAGTTCAAGAATGACAGGTGTAGGAACCAAAACTGACTCTAAAATATTACTCAAGTTGGGTAACAAAATAGGAGTCAATATTAATTCAAAAATTTGAACTGGATCACAAATCTGAGAATCTAGGTCACATTCCACATTGAGTTCAATTCCATAAAAATGAGAACTTGCCAATTTATCAATGAGACTTTCAAAAGTATGAAATTGGTCAAGTTCAATATGATGATCATAAAAGAGTGGTGATTCAGTTTCATGATGGATAGGCACAGGATTCAATACTGACTCGGGAAAAGGCCTGAAATCAGGTAAAAATACTTTAGTAATATTGAATCAGGAAGTGAAATTGAATTACCAAACTGAGGTTCAGGATCATATTCATACTCAAGTTCATTCTCAGAAAAAGGATAACTTGCCAAAATATCAATAGAATTTGAAGTTTGGTCAAGTTCAGATGGATGTGCTGAAATTGAATCTTGGTTTCCAAAATGACAAGAGTCCTGGGTCAGATCAATAGAGTTAGGGATATCTGAATTGGTCAAAGGTTGATAAGATAGAGTTTTCTCATTCTTATAAATGCTAACCAATTGACTCAATTGTGTTTCCAACCTATTGATAGACTGGGCAGAAAATTTTTAAAATTGTAGAACAGACTCCTGCAAAACTTCTATACTCTTTTCTAGATGTGATATGTCTTCAAGTGGATGTTCTAGAAAGGGAGTGTAGAAATCTTGATTTTGAAAAATTTGTGAAGAGTGTAAGTCCAACATGTTTTGAGATTGAAGTTTGGACTCACGCAAGAGTTCCTTACTCATTTCTAGGATAGATGGTTGTTCATTATGAAGAGGTGGAACTGAGTAAGACTCTTGAAAATATTATGGAATTAGAGAGGCCATCATTTTCTGAAATTGTCGCTCGGCCTCTTGTAGGTTGGCATCTATACTCTTTTCTAGCTCAGATTTTTCTTCAATGGGTTGGTCTAGAAAAGGAGTATAGGAAGCGAGATCGGGGACTGAATATTGTGAGATTTGTAGACAAGGTGAATATGGTGGACAAGGAGGTTGAAAATTTGACTCGGGGGAGGTGAATCCCCATTGACTCTTTGAAGAGTTGAAATTATTTTGGAAATTATAGTTATAAGACTGGGGGTATGGGTTGTATTGATTCAGAAAAGTCCAACCCGGTGTATTTGGTTGGTTCATATTGTAAAAAGCCGGGTTAAAATTATCCGAATCAAATGGATCAGTGTGAAATATGGATTCATATTAGGATTGAAAGAATTGTTATTGTTGAATTCTATTTCACAAACAATTACAAACAAAAGAAAAAGCAAACAAACAAACAAAAAGAAAGAAAAAAACCAAGCCTAAACAAGGGTTAACCTAGACCTAGACGACTCCTAACTGGTCGATTACCTGGGGGAGGTTGTTGCTTGAATCTGACCACAAGCTAATCGGCCAGGTAGGGGTAAAATACGGTGGGAAGTATTCGTGCGTAAGCAACGGGCCTTAATTACGCCAAACCACAGTATCTTCAAGGCATAACCTCTTAATACCCAACCTTAGACACCGATTTCACAAGAGTATGATTCAAAACAAGTTTCACCCTCAGTCAATCTCTTAATGAGTCTGAGATGTCCCTAGGGGCCTACGTCTATCAATTTTTATTAGGGCTTGGGTTGTGTGAGTGGGGAGGTGATTTTTAGGCTAAGGAAGGGTGATGAAATTCCCACCTTATCTTGTATGGGTTTTGCCCTTAAATTCAATTCGTGCAAATGTGCAATATAGACAAGAAGACAACACAAAGCGAATAAATCACCCACGTGTTTAACCTATGCAATACCATATGTACACCTCAGTCCAAAACACAACAATAGAACAAAATACAGTATATTGGCATTGAAATTGACACGTGCCTAAATGCAAATGTCTAAACCGATTTAAAAGCGTCCAAATACCATATTTTAGTTCTTTAATTTATTACAATGTGTAGGCAATCAAAACAGGAAAGTAATAGTACAGATCCACTAGCTATTGCAATATGCACATCCCAACAAAATAAGAAAAAATTCAACCACAAAACTGCCGCGGAACCGCGGCTATAGTGCGTTTGCGCGTCCTTTCTTTGGAAGCTGGGTCCCTGCTTTCAAGAGCAGGGAGTTACAATGCTAATGGCTGTTCTGCAATATTAAGTTCCTGTAGACTTTGACCTGCACACCAAAACAGAGAAGAAAATGTTAACAAAAACGTGAGATCAAAACCATTCCCGTCCCCGGCAACGGCGCTAAGAATTTGATCGAGGCGGAACAAGCACTCGAAAATGTGTATTTATGAAATTAATGAAATTGTATGTGTGCTAAAGTTCTCTCGATACTTCCGTTGTAGCTTTGGCTCAACGGATCGAATCCACAGGAACAGGAGGCAATAGAAGCATTAACAGTTCTTATTCACGTGTTATGTTAACAATTTCTTCTTTGTTAAAGAATGAGAAAAGAAAAATAAAAGAAAAGAAATCAGGAAGTGATAAGTGAAGAAGGGTGATGAAACGGCGATGTGAAAATAAAGAGAAACGGTTTTGAAAACTAAAAGAAGATGAAATAAAAGTGAACTAAGCGGATGGTAAAAACAACGATAGAAAAAATGATAAAAGAGTTTGGAAATTGATTTTTAAAACAAAGTAAATGAAAACTCATGGCTACTAACTACTAATTGCTCCACTAACCATGCTAACCTCTTAGTGATAGTTGCCTCACATGGATCCTTGGCCATCACTAATCCTTGGCTTCAAGAGACGATACAGAGCATGGCCCATAAGATTGTTCTTCTATATTCAAACAATACATCCATACCACATAACAAGTTGCAAGTTACTATTAAACATCAAAACCAGTTAGAGGTGAGCATGAAATAAAGAAGACATTACAAGTTAGCAAGTTAGTGGGTTAGGTGTTAGAAATGTTAGAATATTAGAATCTATCATCATAAGCCATCAATGGCTCTTGCAAGAGTAAGGCCTTGTAGAGGCTGTTAGATTCATGTGGATTATCAAGTAAGTGGTTAGATGGTTAATGGTTAGTAGTTGGATTGCCATGAGAAGAAAAGATTAGCTAAGCATCATGTAAAAGATGGAGAAGATTACAATGGAGAAGAAAGGAGACACCTTTACATAGATTGTCACCATCTATCACATCAATATCTTTCTATCTCTCTCTGAATCAACTCAGCCCTAATACATGATCTATAAAAGAAAAGAAAATATAAAATAAAAGAGAGAGAAAATCCTAATTTACAACTAGAAGAGAGAAAACCTAACCTAAATCCAAATCTGCTTGCGTTCTGGTCCTCTGCAGGGCTATATATAGGCATACGGGGCTTCTAGAAGATGAGACGGGGCCGCGCGTCGAAGATCGACGCATGGCCCCACCATATTGACGCAGAAACGCAGCTATTGCCACGTTTCCGCCAGGGACTTAGGTCCCTGGTTTTTGGCGAGAGATTCGCATCGCTTCTAGGACCTTCTTGGTATACTCGGTTTCGGGTATATTTGTCCAGATCTTCGTCTGACGTGCGCAAGGGTCTAGGTTCAATGCATCTTCTAGAAGTTTCCTTTCTTGGCCTCCAAGAATTGCAGATTTAATTACCCAAAAATGGGCTTAATTAAGCTCTTATTACCCTTTGGCCATTGGACTCTTGATTTATCTGCAAAGAAGACCAAAATGCAATTAGAAATGATATTTTATTTATAAATCGGTAGGGAATACGATATAGTAATACAGAATTGTAGACTAATCATGGCTCGAACCTCGAAACATATCTTGGTGTTTGTGTTTGATCCACTATCTCTTAACTCTCTCTCCTTTATAAATCTAGCATTGTATCATATTTTTCATATCTTATATGCTTGGTATTGTTCGTGTGCCTCACTTGTTTTGAACTAAGAGAGCTTTACATAGCACATCAAATCTTATTCAGAGGAATTTAGAGGAGTTAGTGCAGAGCCCTTCACTGGGAATTCAGCTACACTCTTTGGTTACACTAAGTGTGTTACAATTTATTTTTAATTCTACATCATTTGTCATTAGTCATACACCTATTCACCCCTCTCTAGGTATACTTTCAATTGGTAGCAGAGCCTACGCTCCTGATATTAGGTTTAACCACCTAGGAGTGAGATCTTGGTTAGCCAATCTAATATTACATTTGCACATATATAGTTTACACTCATAGACTTCATGATCCCTCCTATGTTTGATGTTTCTAACAACGATGTATGGAAGCTTATGATGAGATGTACCTAAAAGCCCTAGGAATGCATGTTTACCTTACTTCTACAAAGAAATCCTCTCTTAGTAATAACAAGCATATAGAGGCCAATGCACAAGCCCTAGAGGCACTTAGATGAACTCTTAGTAAAGAACATTTATATATTGTTTCTCATTGTGATTCCGCTTTTGCAGTATGGAATACTATGACCACTCCCAAGCTACAAACGACGAAATATGTGGAGGAGGAATCTAGTGGAGATGAGTCCGAGCAACCTTTCTACATGGTCCAAGGGAATGACTCCCTTGAGGTACATTCAGAAACTCAACTAGATGATAGTGCTAGTTCTTCTGGTGATGCTTTGAATGAAGAACTTTCTATTGTATGTGAAAAATTGCTTGAAAAATATAAAGTTTTGAAAAAGAAAACTTTAGATTAAATGAAAAAATAAAAATTTATCTTCTAAACTTGATATTGTTTTGCAAGAGAGGGATGAGATTTCAAATGAGATGGGCTCATTAAAATCCATACTTGAACTTGCTCTTAATGAAAACAAAATTTTAAAGAGTAAAAATGATTGTAATGATATTTTGAAGAAAATGAGGTTTTGTCTTCAAAACTTGATTTTGTTTTAAAAGAAAACAATACTTTGAAAAATAAAATTGATTTAATTACAAAGGAATTGGATTTAGCTTCTAAGTAAAATATTTCTTTGAAAAATGAAATTGACTCACATGTTTGCCATGCTTCACCATCTAGTATACCTATTGCATGCTCCACTTCTTCTAGTATTGAAAATGATATAGGTATGTTAAAGAAGAGTGTTGATTGTTTGGGCTCCACTTTGAGCTAATGTGCCATGAACCACACACGGTTGGAATCCATACTAGTTCACAAGAAACATGCTCCTCCTATGTATGCACACAAACCACGGCATACACATGCTTCTCACGTTCATACACACAACACCATGTTTGCTCATGTGTACACTTGTACACATTGTGTATGTATGGGCCACCTTGCAAAGTTTTATTATGATAGAGTTCATAATGTAAATTTTGCAAATAAGTTTGTTTGGATTACGAAAGGTGCTAACCCCCATGGACCCAATAGAGTATGGGTACCAAAATCCGCCCCTATTTTATTTGATGTAGGTATGGGCTCTCGCTTGACGTGAGGGCATTGGTGCCTTATGGTGGATGCTCTTGTGCTTAATGGACACTACTTTGGATGCATCACCTTCAAGGAAGTTTGGTGAGAGGACCACCATGGTTTGGAGATCTAGAAATTAGCCCTAATGGTTTTGGTAACTATCTCTAACTCCTATTTGTTTACATGCTTTTAGATTATTATTTTTTAGCATGTTTTGATTTTTCATGATTAGTATGTTAAATGCCATGTTAATTAGACTATTGATATGCATATGCAGTCTTTGAGATACACCCATGTTTATATGGATTATTATTTTTGTGTTCTTACTTTAGTTTATCTATTGTGTATATCATAGCTCTAAACACGTGCATTTATCTGAATAATCATGTTTGTTTATAATTCATTTGCACTTCATGTTTTGATTCTTTGTTTAGATGTAGTTTTCATTAAAATTTGTGTTTATACATGTACAACTAATGAGCCACATTTGATTCTTATATCTTTGTACTTAATTGCTCATTTGTACCTATTAGATATACTAGTATAGTCTAATTTTGATGATTCTTGCATTGTAATTTGTATTTCCTATTTTTAGATATGTTTTTTTATCATAATAATGTGTTTAGTTTCATGTATATGTTAATTTTGTTTAAAACTTTAGATATGCATGTATACCCTTGAGTCACTTACTTTTTATGTATAATTCTATTATGAACTCATTTATGCTTGGGATATGTATGTATACTTCTAGTTTAGACAAAACATACATATACCTTGAAGCCTATTTAGCTTTGATGACTTTCATGTTTTCATGGATATATTCATGTTTTATTACTTATTTGAAGGACTTCGTACTAGTTTCAAGATTATCATAAAACTAGTTGCGTATTTTCTCATTTTTGGAAGAGTTTTCAATTATGTTAAAATTATTTTCAAATCCTATTTTTGAAAGCCCCTTCTTTCAAAGGCGGATGGATGGGCGACCATGCCTTGTATGCTCAAACTGAAAATTTTTTTTAAACATGTGCATGAAAAGAGAGGTAGTATATAAAATACTTGATTCTCATTATATTTTCAATTGGTATCACAATTGATATTTTTTTGTATACTCATATTTTGTTTTCAATATATGTATGCTTCAAACTTCAAATAGTATCAATTTCGATTGGTATTTTCTTTTTCATACATATATATGTGACTTGATTGTGCTTACAATATCTTTACATCTTAAAGCACAAATTTTGCTTATGCTAAGCTTGTTTTAGTTCCTAATGTCAATTATTTTTCAATTGGTATCTTATAAAAGCTTATGCATCATTTTTATTAGTATTTCATGAAGGGGGAGAAAATTCGTGTTTTATCTTTCAATCGGTTTTATTTTCAATTGGTATCTTACTCCCACTCTTTATGATGAAAATACTTTATTTTGGTATATCCTAACATTTTCAATATTGGTATCAATAATATTAAATTGGTATTATTCTCAATTTGGTATCTTTATTGTAAAATGAGTGTATTTCCAAAGAAATATGGTTTCTATATTCAATTAGTTTTTACTTTCAATTGGTAACAATATCTATAATATATATTTCAATTGGTATCAAAAACGTACAATGTGTCATTTTCTATTGGTATCAAAAAAATTTACAAGACATTTTAAATTGGTATCAAGTTATTTTCAATTGGTATCTTTTAGTATCTTAAATTTTTGTTTACTTTCAATTGGTATCTTAAAAATGTTTGGTTTATTTTCAATTGGTATCATAAATTGCTATCATAATGTTTCGATGTATACCTTATCATAAATTGATAAAATTTTCAATTGGTATCATAGTGTTTTGATATGTATTGCTTATATGCAAGGGAAGCTTACCATCTTTTCTATATATAGATTCATGTTGAGGAGTTTGACCTCTCTTCTCTAGTCTTACACGTATGTAGGGGGAGCTTCACATCTCTTTTTATACATTGTATATTATGCGTTATGTGATTAGGATTTAGTCATCTCTTTTCATGTAATGCAATGTATGCAAGGGGACTTAACTTTACGTCTCTCCTCTTCATGAATGTATATCGCATATACATCCTTCTTGTTTGATTTGGAAAAAAAGGGGAGAATTTTTTTTTTTGAGTTTATTTATGCCCCTTTGTTGATGATTTGACAAAAAGGGGGAGAGAAATTTGGAGATTTATATATGCATGTTAATCTCATTTCCTTGTTTTATACAAAAGGGGGAGAAGAATTTTGAGAGTTTTCTATATGCATGTTTCTTTTCTTATTTTATTGCATATATGTGTTGTTTTGTTTATAAGCATTCATTACATATTTTTATGTTTATTGCTATGCATGAGTTAAGGGGGAGCTTCTATGAAACTTAACTTTAATCCATGCATATATTGAAAAACACCTAGAGGGGGGTGAATAGGTGTGAATGCTAATCTAATGATCTTTTTAAACTTTAATTAAATGAGTGATGCAACGATCTCTCAAAACACGACTAAGAGCCGAATACCCCTTGCGAGGTTCTGAACTCCTTCCTCCCAATTCCCCTTAAAATGGGTTAGAGGTGCGCAATGCAACCGTGTTGTATTGAGGTGTGATCGATCAATGCAAGTATGATGATGTAAAAAGAAATGCACACAATGTAACACAACAAGTATAGCAAGTAAAGTAAACAAGATAAGATTGCACAAGTAGAGGGTTAGTTCTCAAGCAAATAATTTAAGACAATATAAAGCAAGAGAAATTGAAAGCAAGAATAACGCAAAGGCAATCGCAAACAAGATGATTTGTTTCGAGGTTCGAGCACACTTGCTCTAGTCCCCGCCTTCACCTCCGTGAAGGGTTTCCACTATCCACCGAGGATGCCTTTACAATTGGTCTACCGAAGACCGAGCACCGAGCTCCACCAAGTACAAAGGACCTCTACCGAAGAGGTTGCTCCACAAGAAGGATTACAAGAACAAAGTGATCACAACTTGATCACTACACTTTTTCTCAATCTCTTTACAAACACTCTCACTTCAATTACAACTTCACTATAGAATGATTATAGGATTTTTGGCTCTATGAAGTGTGGTGAGAAAACTTTCAGTTGTAGAGTGATATAGAGAATCAAACACAACTGAAAAACAATCTTGAAAGAGTAGGAATTGAAAGCTTCAAACAATTTTTCTTTTCTCTTTTGAAAACAACAAACTTGAGGATTTTTCTAAGTGATATGAAGGAGAGACTTCTCCTCTATTTATAGGGTTGAAAATAAGTTAAAAACATTTTCTTTTCACCTAATTCAACCTGCAAAAGCACCTCAACAACTCTCCAAAAGTCTGTTAAAACAGAAAGAAAACAGATTTTCAGAAAATCCCAAGAGGAAAGAGCCGTTGCTAAGTTGCAGGCTTGGCGGTCGACCGGTCCGGTCGACCGCCAGCCTAGCTGGAAGTAGCCGTTGGCTCCCGGTCGACCGGTTCGGTCGACCGACCCAAAAGGAGGAAACACAGTTTCCTTCTTCCGGTCGACCGGTCCGGTCGACCGAAAATTCCCGAGAGCAGAATGCTCTCCGTCGGTCGACCGATCCGGTCGACCGACGGACATGCACAAACAGTGCATGTCCAGACACAGCGCCGGTCGACCGGGCCGGTCGACCGATGTTGCCTGACACTGAAAAACTGGGCTGTTTTGAGTTAGAAAAATTTTGATAAATATTTTAAAAATACATATAGCTAAGTATTATGCAGAAATAGTTTATACACATGTTTTAAACAAGTTTTTCAGGATATAAGCTTTGGTACATGTATATATAAACTAAGGCATAAAACTTAGAAATAACCATTTTCAATAACTATTTTCAAAACATAGGAATACATGAAACAAGTGTGTGTGCAAATCCTAGAGCCAAATTTCCTATATTCAAACTTTAACATTCTAAACTTACAAACTTATAAAGGACTTCAAAGCTATTCTTCAAGGTGGGCTATCTTCACTTGATCTTCAAAATTGCAACTTGAGCCTAAATTGAATTGTCTTGAGTCCAAAAGCCTTGTATTTGAGTGAGAGTACTTCTAGTATGATAATAAACCTGAAACACACTTAAACAACAATTGTTATTAGTACAAATAACTAATATGTTTTGTAATCATCAAAATACACTAAACAAGGGTGATTGTAACCTTGGGCCAACAATCTCCCCTTTTTGATGATGACAAAACATACAAGTTATTGAAACAAATAAAGGAGGAAAAGCTTGGAAAGCTCCCCCTCAAACAATGCTATGTATTTATCATGAATATGAAAAGCTATGTAAGCATACATAAAGCATTTAACAAACAATAGTTTTTGTCCAAAAACTTAAATAAACACAAACTTTCTTTTTCTTCATGAAATGAAACTCAAATAGTATCAAACTTAGAAAGTTAAACTTAAACACTTATTTTCCAAACTTAAACACTTATTTTCTAAATATCAACAAACTTATTCTCCCCCTTTTTGTCATACATCAAAAAGGGTTAAAACAAAACAATTGAAAAACAATTTTTAATTTTAAGAATCCATAATACAAACATTCAACTCATCACAAATAAATGAAAATCTAGCATAGTCTAAAGGTTTAGTAAAATATCGGCAAGTTGAAAATCGGTAGAAACATAATCAATATCAATATCACCTTTCTCATAATGATCTCTAAGAAAGTGATACCTAATGTCAATGTGTTTTTTTTACTATGTTGATTTGCATTCTTTGTCATGTGAATAGTACTAGTATTATCACAAAATATTTTAACATGATCAAAGTGTAAATCATAGTCAAGGAGAGTATGTTTCATCCAAAGAACTTGTGCACAACAAGCTCCGGCCGCAACATACTCCGCCTCGGCGGTTGATAGGGCTACCGAATTTTGCTTTTTGGAAGACCAAGATACAAGACAATTACCTAAGAATTGACATGTTCCACTTGTGCTCTTCCTATCTACCCTACAACCCGCATAGTCGGCATCCCGAAAACTCTTCATTTCAAATAATCCGGTTTTAGGATACCACAAACCCATTTCAATAGTGCCCTTAAGGTATCTAATTATGCGTTTAACCGCTATTATGTGAGATTCTTTAGGACAAGATTGAAAACGTGCACAAAGACAAACGGAAACATAATATCCGGCCTACTAGCCGTCAAATAAAGCAAGCTACCAATCATGCTACGGTATAATTTAATGTCTACACTTTTACCTTGTTCATCCTTGTCAAGCTTTGTTGTTGTTGCCATGGGAGTTTTGCTTACTCTTGATCCTTCAAGCCCAAACCTTTTGATTAGTTCCTTTGTGTACTTGGCTTGATTGATGAAGATCCCATCCTTCCTTTGCTTGATTTGGAGTCCAAGGAAATAGTTGAGCTCCCCCATCATAGACATTTCAAATTCATCCTTCATGCATGATTCAAAAGCTTTGCAAGAGATTCATTAGTAGAACCAAAATAATATCATCCACATAAATTTGCACATAAGAATATCTTTTTCTACATGTTTTGTAAACAAAGTTGTATCAATTTTACCTTTCTTAAAACCATTTGAAGTCAAAATGAAGAAAGTCTTTCATACCAAGCCCTAGGGGCTTGTTTTAAACCATAAAGAGCTTTATCTAATTTAAAAAACAAAATCCGGATGTGTAGGATCAACAAACCCGGGGGGTGTTCAACATACACCTCCTCTTCAATAAATCCATTTAGAAAAGCACTTTTAACATCCATTTGAAATAATTTGAAATCTTTATATGAGGCAAATGCTAGTGTCATCCGTATGGCTTCAAGCCGTGCTACGGGTGCAAAGGTTTCTTCAAAATCGATCCCTTCGATTTGAGTGTAACCTTGGGCAACTAACCTAGCCTTGTTTCTAACTACATTACCCGATTCATCCAACTTATTCTTAAAGATCCACTTAGTACCAATTGTTGGTCTATCGTGGGGCCTAGGAACAAGGTGCCAAACTTGGTTGCGCTCAAATTGATTGAGTTCCTCTTGCATGGCTAGCAACCAATATGAATCGGCCTCGGCTTCGAGCACATTTTTGGATTCTATGTGTGAAATAAATGCAAAGTGGCCACAATAATCTTGAATTTTAGAGCGAGTAGTTACCCCTTTTGATACTTCACCTATGACGAGGTCCTTGGGATGATGTGGATTGTATCTCCAATCCTTAGGTAGTAGTTGAGTAGGCTCCACCTCATTTGTTTGATGTTCATTTCCTTGGGCCTCTTCCACTTTGGCTTCACTTCCATCATCATCCTTTGGCTTGTCTCCCATGGTAGAAGCATCCTCCAAGATGACTTTCTCCAAGCCTTCATGCAAAGCATCTATTTCTACAACATTCTTAACAAACTTGTTAGATTCCTCAAACTTAACATGAATAGACTCTTCAATAGTCAAAGATGATCTAATGAAAACTCTATAAGCTTTACTAGTGTTTGAGTAACCTACAAAAATAGCCTCATAAGATTTAGGATCAAATTTTCCCAAATTATCTTTTGTATTTAAAACAAAACATTTGCATCCAAAAACTTTGAAATAAGAAACATTTGGTTTTCTAGAAAAGTACATTTCAAAAGAAGTTTTTGTAGTATTTTTACATAAGAAAACACGATTAGATATGTAGCATGATGTATTAACGGCCTCGGCCCACAATAATGTGGTAGACCGTATTCACTTAGCATTGTCCTAGCCATCTCTTGTAATGTTCTATTTTTCCGCTCAACTACTCCATTTTGTTGTGGAGTTCTAGGACAAGAAAGTTCATGCTTTATTCCATGTTCATCACAAAAAGTGGTAAAGGGTTGGTTAATGAATTCACCTCCTCTATCACTTCTTATTCTCAAAATCAAAGAATCCTTTTCTTTTTCAACTCTTTTCTTAAAGTTTGGAAATACAAAATGCTTGGTTTTTGTGTTCAAGAAAGAAAACCAAGTGAATCTTGAAAAATCATCAACCAAAACATAAGCAAATCTATTCCCACTTAGACTTTTGGTTTGTGTTGGGCCAAAAGATTCCATATGGATTAACTCCAAAGGACGTGATGTCATGATATCCTTAATTGACTTGAAAGAAGACTTAGTTTGTTTCCCAAATTGACATGCGTCACAAACTCGGTCCTTTTCAAAATTCAACCAAGGAATACCTTTCACCATTTCCTTTGAATTTAATCTAGAAATATGATCAAAAGAAATATGCCCTAATCTCCTATGCCACAACCAAGAGTCATCATCGAGGGCTTTCAAACAAGTAATATTACAAGACATATTTAACATATCAATCATATAAACATTACTTTCACGAAAACCGAAAAATACACAAACATTAGAAATTCTATCAATAACTTTACAAGCAACATTATCAAAAACTACATTAAAACCTTTATCACAAAGTTGACTAACACTCAAGAGATTATGCTTGAGGCCATCAACTAAAACTACATTTTCAATTAAAGGAGAGGTGCCAAGTTTTACATTACCAATACCGATGATTTTACCCTTGGCGTCATCTCCGAAGGTGACGGTGCCACCTTCATGATATCTTGATAGGGTTGCAAAGTTGTTGATGTCCCAAGTCATCTGCCTTGAGCAACCGCTATCAAGATACCACACACCTCTACGTCGTTGGGCTTTGGAAAGTACCTACATCATTTAAAACAATTGTTGACTTTGGTACCCAAACTTTCTTGGGTCCTTGAAAGTTAGTGTTGCGAACCCAAACATTATGATGTGATGCACTTAGTCTATCATAACAAAAATTAGCTAAGTGTCCTTTTCCGCCCACAATGTGAACATGAGTACACTTTTCTATACATAAAAGCATGATGTGTATGTGTAGTGTGAGCATGTTTTGGGGTTTTGCCATGTTGTTTAGGTTTGTAGCATGAACATGAACATGAGCATGAGCATTTTTCTTGGGGCTTGTTTCTTAGGAAACATAGCCTCAATTTTCTTCTTGTTAAACTCACAATCTTTCAAAACAACACTTAAAGAATCTAATCTTTCCTTAAGCATAGAAACTTCATTTGAATCAATTAGTAGGGCCTTACCTTTGCAAGAAATCTTATATTTTTCAAAATCATTTTTAGTAGTGGCCAAAGTGGAAACCAAGTCATCTTTCCTTTGTAAGAGTAAAAACTTGAAGACTTAAAGATTCATTTTCCTTTTTCATTTTAATATACTTTTTCTTTAAGAAATCATAGTTTTGTGACAACTCAACAAAAGCCTCTTCTAACACATCCATAGAAAGTTCATTATCATGAGAGGGGAAGAAGTTACCTTGCTTGTGCCTTCATTAGCCATGAAGCACATGTTGGCGGTGTCGGTCTCTTCTTCGGATTCGGTCTCCGAATCCCAAGTTGCCTTCATAGCCTTTTTTTTGTAAGGCTTCTTTGAAGTGGAGGCTTAGCTTTGTCCGGACACTCCGCCACAATGTGTCCGGGCTTTTGGCAATTGAAACAAGTGATCTTTCTTTCTTCTTTGCCTCCTTGCCATCTTCTTCTACCTTGGTACTTCGCCTTGTTGTACATCCACCGGACATTCTTAACAAGGAGTGAGAGCTCCTCATCATCTTCTTCTTCATCATCTTCATCGGAGTGTGTAGCTTGGCTCTTGAAGGCGATGGTCTTCTTTTTGATAGGAGCCATGTCCTCCCTTGCTTTCCTTTCCATCTCATGGGTTTTTGAGGTCCCCATGAGACCTATGAGCTCCATCTCTTCATTGTCGTTGAGTTCCTTCAAGGTTGTAGCTTTAACTTCCCATGAAGGAGGAAGAGCCCGGATGATCTTCCTTACTCTTTGATCATTGTTGATATCTTCACCTAAAGAAGAGTCCATTAGTAATCTTGGTAAATCTTGTAACCATATCATCTATGGTTTCATTGTCTTGCATGCTAAAAGTTTCATATTGAGACCGAAGAAGGTCAATCTTAGCCTTCTTTACTTGTGAGGTCCCCTCATGAGTGACTATCAAGTGTGACCAAATCTCAAATGCGGACTTGCAATGTATAACCTAGCTATGTCATCATCATTTAGGGCTTGAAAAAGTGCATAGTGAGCTTTGGCATTGGCATCGAATTCCTTAGTCTCTATTTCGGACCAAGTGGATTCGTCACCGGGGGGTACACTAAAGGACTTAGTCACGGCCTTTGCAACTCGGCTACCTAGAGATTGCAAGAACACGGTCATCTTAACTTTCCATATGGGAATTAAGTCCATCAAATTTAGGAGGGGTCTTAATTCCATCGGCCTTTTTTACTATATGAATATGAATGAAATGATTAGCAAATTAGGATCTTCTCTAAGGTTGTTAACCAAATCCTAGAGTCCAAGCTCTGATACCAATTGAAAACACCTAGAGGGGGGGTGAATAGGTGTGAATGCTAATCTAATGATCTTTTTAAACTTTAATTAAATGAGTGATGCAACGATCTCTCAAAACACGACTAGAGCCGAATACCCCTTTGCGAGGTTCTGAACTCCTTCCTCCCAATTTCCCTTAAAATGGGTTAGAGGTGCGCAATGCAACCGTGTTGTATTGAGGTGTGATCGATCAATGCCAAGTATGATGATGTAAAAAGAAATGCACACAATGTAACACAACAAGTATAGCAAGTAAAGTAAACAGATAAGATTGCACAAGTAGAGGGTTAGTTCTCAAGCAAATAATTCAAGACAATATAAAGCAAGAGAAATTGAAAGCAAGAATAACGCAAAGGCAATCGCAAACAAGATGATTTGTTTCGAGGTTCGAGCACACTTGCTCTAGTCCCCGCCTTCACCTCCGTGAAGGGTTTCCACTATCCACCGAGGATGCCTTTACAATTGGTCTACCGAAGACCGAGCACCGAGCTCCACCAAGTACAAAGGACCTCTACCGTAGAGGTTGCTCCACAAGAAGGAATTACAAGAACAAAGTGATCACAACTTGATCACTACAACTTTTTCTCAATCTCTTTTACAAACACTCTCACTTCAATTACAACTTCACTATAGAATGATTATAGGATTTTTGGCTCTATGAAGTGTGGTGAGAAAACTTTCAGTTGTAGAGTGATATAGAGAATCAAACACAACTGAAAAACAATCTTGAAAGAGTAGGAATTGAAGCTTCAAACAATTTTTCTTTTCTCTTTTGAAAACAACAAAACTTGAGGATTTTTCTAAGTGATATGAAGGAGAGACTTCTCCTCTATTTATAGGTTGAAAATAAGTTAAAAACATTTTCTTTTCACCTAATTCAACCTGCAAAAGCACCTCAACAACTCTCCAAAAGTCTGTTAAAAACAGAAAAGAAAACAGATTTTCAGAAAATCCCAAAGAGGAAAGAGCCGTTGCTAAGTTGCAGGCTTGGCGGTCGACCGTCCGGTCGACCGCCAGCCTAGCTGGAAGTAGCCGTTGGCTCCCGGTCGACCGTTCGTCGACCGACCCCAAAGGAGGAAACACAGTTTCCTTCTTCCGGTCGACCGGTCCGGTCGACCGAAAATTCCCGAGCAGAATGCTCTCCGTCGGTCGACCGATCCGGTCGACCGACGACATGCACAAACAGTGCATGTCCAGACACAGCGCCGGTCGACCGGGCCGGTCGACCGATGTTGCCTGACACTGAAAAACTGGGCTGTTTTGAGTTAGAAAAATTTTGATAAATATTTTAAAAATACATATAGCTAAGTATTATGCAGAAAATAGTTTTATACACATGTTTTAAACAAGTTTTTCAGGATATAAAGCTTTGGTACATGTATATATAAACTAAGGCATAAAACTTAGAAATAACCATTTTCAATAACTATTTTCAAACATAGGAAATACATGAAACAAGTGTGTGTGCAAATCCTAGAGCCAAATTCCTATATTCAAACTTTAACATTCTAAACTTACAAACTTATAAAGGACTTCAAAGCTATTCTTCAAGGTGGGCTATCTTCACTAGATCTTCAAAATTGCAACTTGAGCCCAAATTGAATTGTCTTGAGTCCAAAAGCCTTGTATTTGAGTGAGAGTACTTCTAGTATGATAATAAACCTGAAACACACTTAAACAACAATTGTTATTAGTACAAATAACTAATATGTTTTGTAATCATCAAATACACTAAACAAGGGTGATTGTAACCTTGGGCCAACATATATAACTCCATGAGTTTTGTCATCATAAAAAGGAGGAGATTTTTGGCCCAGAGGTCCTTCACTCTAGTTTTGATTATGATTAACTCATGTAGTTACAGTTTACTAATAATCTTGTATTTAATAGTTTCAGTGATTGACCAAGATATTAGTAGGTATTTATCTTCAACAAAGAGTTTTAGAGCTTTCACATGTAGATTCAAGAGCTCGAGCGTCAAAATCGCATCTAGTACTCGGTTAGAGTCAAGCTCGTTGGATCGCGTTTGGATCGAGTCGACTTGGAGACGGAGTTCTACAAGAAGACCTCGGTTTGCTTAGTTTAGATTGTTTAGATCTTGTGTAAAGATTAGATAGTGATATGCTCAAGTTCACATACACACAAGTTTAAAGTTTATTGGTTTTGGTTTTTCGGTTTAAACGGTTTTGGATTTCATATCAAAACATCGATATATATATATCTTATATGTATATTGGATTCTATCCATATACAATATGCTTCAAAGTTGTTTCAATATCATGTTTTTGTATTTACATAAGTTTTGGAGAAAACGGTTTTCCATTTCAAAATTCAAGTTTTGGAAATACCGATTTTGGTTTAAAGCCTAATTTTAATATCAGAAAAATGGTTCAAATTGTTTATCATATGTGTTGAATTTTAGTCACACATATTTCGTATTCAAAGATATTAAAAGAACTTATTTTTGTGAAATTTATGTGTATTTTATGGGATTTTTTAGAAAGTAAAAAGACTAAGTTTTTAATCCCCAAAACTTTGTGACCTGGCCTTCTGTCGGTCGACCGGGCGGTCGACCGAGGCAGAAGTCGGTCGGTCGACTAGGCGGTCGATCGAGGCAGAAGTCGATCGACCGGTCTGGTCGACCGATGTGCACAAACGTGCACAGGCCATTTGGCTAGAGGGCCGGTCGACCGCCAGAGAGCTCTGCTCTCTGGATCTGGCCCGGTCGACCAGGCGATCGACCGCCGAGAGCTCTGATCTCTGGATCTGGCCCGGTCGACTAGGCGATCGACCGCCAGAGAGCTCTGCTCTCTGTATCCTGGCCTTAGTCAACCGTGCAGTCAACCGATGGCACAACGGTCGGAAATCCAACCGTTGGCCGGTCGACCGGGCGCGGTCGACCGACAGCAAAATTTTTCTGCTGTCTTGGCCTAACGGCTAGATTTTTGATGGGTTATAAATACCCATCTCTTGGGCTGATTTCTTTATGGTTTTTGACAGCAAAATTTTCCCATCTTCTTAAGTGTTTTAGCAACAAGTTTAAAAGAGTTTTTGTGCCAAAAGATTCATTCTTTATTTGTTTTCAAGGGTTGGAAATTCAAAGAAAATTAGAGTATTTAGGATATTGGGTTTGATCTTCATTTCTATCTCTATCTAGCATTTTTTCCCAAGTAATTTTCTTTGTGTTTTGATTTTCAAACACATTGTATTCTCACACTTGAGCTATCATCTCTATCCTATCTATAGATCATATTTTTGTTAAGAAAATTGGTTTGTGGTCTTTGAGATCACCAAGAGTTGTAATCTTCTTTTCTTTGTTGATATCCCTCTTGTGTAAAGGTGATTGTGAAGGTTGTGTTTGTATCCCTTGAGTGTGAGGTGATTATTATTTGGCTAAGTGCCCATCCCTCTAAGCGTAGAGGTGATTGTTGTTTTGCCTTGCCTCTTGTGTAGAGGTTGTGTTTGTTGGAGAGAGGAGTTATGTACTCCTATTTTGTATTACCCAAATCCTCAGTGGAGGTTCCCTGTGTGAGAAGTCCTGTGTGGACGTTTTAGTGAAAATCCTTCTGTGCGAAGGTGGGGACATAGAGCATGGCTCGAACCTCGAAACATATCTTGGTGTTTGTGTTTGATCCACTATCTCTTAACTCTCTCTTTTATATATCTAGCATTGCATCATATTATTCATATCTTATATGCTTGGTATTGTTCGTGTGCCTCACTTGTGTTGAACCAAGAGAGTTTTATATAGCACCTCAACTCTTATTCAGAGGAATTTAGAGGAGTTAGTCCATAGCCCTTCACTGGGAATTCGGCTACACTCTTTAGTTACACTAAGCGTGTTGCAAGTTGTTTTATTCCGCATCATTTGTCATTAGATTAGTCATACACCTATTCACCCCCCCCCTCTAGGTGTACTTTCAGTTCTGGACCTCAATGGTAATATTTTGGGAATCCTATAAATATGGGTTCCGTTGGGCTGTTTTCACCAAGATTTTTAAGAGCTATTCTTTCTATCTTTTTAAGTGTTTTCAGTAAGTTTTAAAAAGATGTTTTTGTGCCAAAATTCTCTTATCTTTATTTTTTTTAAAGTTTTGAAAAATCAAAGAAAATCAAGTCTTTGTGAATTCTATTTTGTTCTTTATTTTTATATCCTTAAAGAAGTTTTTTTCAAGTATTTTCTTTGTTGTTTTATTTTCAAACACTTTAATTTCTCCAATACTTGAGCCTATCAATTCAATACCTATCTATAGGATCATATTTTTATGAGAAAATTGTTTGTAGTCTTTCAAGATCACCAAGAGAGAGTTTGTGATTATTGGATCACCAAGTTGTAAACTTTTTCTTTGCATTGACTTTGTGCCTTACCTCTTGTGTAGAGCTGTTTGTGTTAGAGAGAGGAGTTGTGTACTCCCGATGTTGAGTTGTAATTCCTCAGTGGAGGTCCCTTTGTTGAAGGTCATGTGTGGACGTAGTGAAAATCCTTCTCTGTGAAGGCAGAGACATAGAGCAGTGGGTCGAAGCTCGAAACCTATCTTGGTGTTTGCGTTTGGTCCACTATCTCTCAACTCTATCTCTCTTATATCTTGCATTACTTTACATTATTCATATTTATATGCTAGATATTGTTTGTGTGTGTCCACATTTGTGTTCAACCAAGAGAGCTTATTAAAACACCTCAACTCTTAGTCTAGAGGAGTAGTTCCAGAGCCCTTCACGAGGAATTCGGGCTTACTATTGGTTACACATAGTGTGTTGCAATTAAGTTTTAATTTCGCATCATTTTCCCTTGATTAGCTAGTACACCTATTCACCCCCCTCTAGGCGTATTTCAGCTAGTTTATCTTCGGTAGCTATGTTTGCCTCAATGGAATGGGCACCTACTTTAGAAGAGCTAGGGTTATTAGTCCTAAATTTTTTCAGAGTTGTTCCCATTGGATTGTCTTATCAACCAAATCTTCATATAATAACTATCCTTCGTCTTCGTTCTTTTTTCAAAAATCCTCCTTGGCACATGGATTCTAATAGAATTTTTGTTTGATATTCTAATCCATCATAAAGAGCTTTGAAAAGTTGTCATTTCTCTATCCCATGATGAGGGCATTGAGCAAGGAGATTCTTAAAACGTTCGAAGTACTTCCAAATGATTCATTAGCTGTTTGTTTAAACTGCAAGATGCTTTTCTTAATTATCACAGTATTATGAACAGGATAGAACTTCTTCAAAAAGGCCTTGATGAAATTGTCCCATGATAATATGGAACTGGCTTCTACACTGTAGAGCCATTTCTTTGCTAAGTCTTTCAATAGAATGGGACAAAATGTAACTTAATTGCGTCTACTCCTAGGTTGGGTATTTTCATCATGAGACATACTTACTCGAATTTTCTTATGAAAAAGTATGCATCCTTGGATTCAAATCCATGAAAGTTGAGAAGAGTGTTGATGTATTGTGGTTTCAGCATAAATTGATTGTCTCCTACATCGAGGAGTTGAATGCAAGATGGAATAGAGGTGCTAATAGGATAGAACATAACCTGCAGTGATAGTGGTTGTGCCATGTGTGGATTGTTGGCCCAAAGACCCATCACTCTAGTTTTGATGATGATTAACTCATATAGTTATAGTACTAATGATCTTGTGTTTAATTATTCTCAGATATATTCAAGATCTTAGTAGGTGTTTAGCTTCAACAAAGGATTTCAAGTCAAGTTTTGGAGTTAGCACGTATTGATTCAAGAGCTTATGCATCAAGACCACATCAAGTACTCAAGAGGTGTCTAACTCTTTGGATCAGAGATTTGGACCAAGTCAAGAAGGAGAAGAAGATTTTTCAAGTGAAGACCTTCAAGAGAAGACTTGTGTCTAGGTTTGTTTTTGTTAAGATTTTATTTTAAATAAAATGTAAAGGATAGAATAGTTGGTGGATTACTCAAGTATCATATACACTCACACTCAAGATTAGATGAGTTTTTATAAAAGAGTTTTCATTTTGGAAAAATACAAAAGAGTTTTCATTTTGAAAAAATACCATTTTGGTTTTGGAGTTTCAAATATACATATGTTTTAACCAAAACATTTTTGTGCTTAATCTCAAAACATAGATATTTCATCATATATGTGTAGTGGATCATATCCATACACACCAAGCTTTAAAAGTGTTTAAAATATCTTGTTTTTGTATTTGGAAAAGTTTTGGAAATATCATTTGGAAAAATATACGGTTTTTGTTTTAAGCCAAAACTTCTATAGCACAAAAATAGTTCAAATATTTGTAACATGTCTTGATTTTACTTAAACATGTTTTGTATATCAAAGTATTATACTGAACTTATTTTTGTAAATTTTTAGAGATTTTATGGGATTTTATTGAAGGAAAAATGACAAACTTTTAATCCCAAAAATACTGTTTTCGCTTCTGCCGGTCGACTGCACGGTCGACCGAGCCAGGAGTCGGTCGACCGACGTGCACAAAACGTGCATGCCTTATTTGGTTGGAGGGCCGGTCGACCACCCGAGAGTTCTGCTCTCTGGAAATGGCCTCAGTCGACTGGGCGGTCGACCGTCAGAGAGCTCTGCTCTCTGTATCCAGGCCACAGTCGACCGACAGCAGTGCAGACTGCTGACTTAGCCTGCAACGGCTAGTTTTTAGAGCCTATAAATTGGGGCTTACTTTGGACTGTTTTTAACAAGATTTCAAGAGAGTTTTTGGGCTAGTCTTGCATACCTATTTCAGTGATTTTCTCCACAAGTTTTAGAACCAATATTTCCAAGTCAAAAGGAGAGTTTATCAAGAGTTTTCAAAAGTGATTTCTTGTGTTTTTCACCACAACTTCAATCCTAGTTTTCTCACAAACACTTAAGCTATCCATTGCTATATCAATCCTATAGGGATCTTTATTGTGAGAGGATTTTAGGTGATCAAAGTGTTGTGATCACCAAAGTTTTCATCTTTGTACTTTGAGGAGGCGGACTTGAGGGTTCGCGGTGTTTCGGGTTCTAGTGAGAACTCATTGTAGAGGTGCGACCTCGTCAAGCTAGTGTGCTTGTGGTGTGTTGTTCTTGCGGGAACGAGTGAAGGACTAGAGAGTCCAAAGGAGTTCTAGTGTGAACTCACTTGTAGGTGTTGCGGCACCGAGTGATCCAGTGGGATCGTTTTATAGTGAAAATCCTTCATAGTGTTGAAGGCGGGGACGTAGAGCAAGTGTGCTCGAACCTCAAAATAAATCTTCCTTTTTGCGATTGCTCTCTCTATCTCTCACTTGTCTTTATATCTTGCATGCTTATATTGCTTTCAACTTTATATGCTTGATATATATTTGTACTTAAATTGATATATGCTTGGGGATTGTTTGCTCACACTCGTATTCAACCAAGAGAGCCAGAGCGGCACCTCAACTCTTATCTAGAGGAATCTTGAGGAGTTAGTTCAGAGCCCTTCACGGGAATCCGGCTACACTCTTGTGTTATACCCTGTGTGTTTAGCTTAAGAATTTTTAGTTTGCATAAATAGTTTTAAATTTCGTATTAATTCATCATTAGATTAGCTAGTCACCTATTCACCCCCCTCTAGGTGATTTCAATTGGTATCAAAGCCAAGTGCTCTTGATTTGGGTCTAACCACCTTGAGTTAAAGATCCTCATTTATAGCTAATCACAATATTTGTACACACACATGGATTTCATGTCACCTCCCACCTTTGACATTCTTAGCATCCAAACTTGGAAGGTTAAGATGTCTTTGTACCTCAAAGGCCTAGGCATTCATGTTTATCTTGCTACCATTAAGGATTCATATTTTAATAATAGCAAGTATCTTGAGGCTAACTCAAAAGCCATCCATGCTTTGAAGAGTACCCTAAATGATGATTATTTATGTAGGGTTGCTAATCTTAATTCGGCTTTTGTAGTATGGAACACAATTGTCTCCCTTGGCGAACAAACGCAATACTATGCGGGGAGCGACTCGGATGTTGGAAGTGAGGCTTCCAACGTATGCTACATGGTCCAAGGGGATAACCCCCTTGAGGTAATCTCCGAATCCGTGTTAGAAGTGGATGTTGATATGCCTTATAATGAACTTGCATCATTTTATCAACAACTTCTTGAAAATTATGACATGCTTAAAAGGAAAATAAGAAAATGAAAAACAAATTTGATTCCTTGTTAAAAGAAAAGATTCTTTTCAAATAAATGGGAATGCGTTTCAAAAGAAAACGAATCTTTGAAAAATGAGAATATTTTCTTGATTTCTAAATTGAATGATCTTTGTTAAGGAAATACTTCCTTAAAAGATAAAATTATTTTGGTGAAAAAGGAAAAAAGAAATCGCTTTGCATGAAAAACACATCTTTGAAAGAAAATTTGTTTTAAAAGAAAGAAAAATGTTCCTAAAAAGAAAAAGATTGTTGATCATGCTTTTCATGCCACTACCATTGATGAAAATGAAATAAAATTTTTGAAAAATAGAACTAATTGTTTAAGCTCAATTTTGAGCAATTGTGCATTTAACCATTCTAAATTGAAAACCTTGTTTCAAAAGAAATAAACTCCACATGTTCATGCATATCACCCACAACATGCATATGCACACTTTGCACGTCATGTCGCACTCATACACATATGCATAATAGAGTGTACAAATGTACACATTGCGGCCGCAAAGGCCATTTAGCAAGATTTTGTTATGATAGAATAAATTCTTTAAATTTTGCTAATAAGAATGTTTGGATTCCTAATAAGACTAACCCTCGTGGACCCAAAAGAAAATGGGTACCAAAATCCCACCTTGTGTGTTTGCTGTAGGTGTGGGCTCTCACATGACGTGAGAGGTTTGGTGCCTTGGTGGTGAATGCACATGGACTAGATGGACACACATATTGATGCACCGCTATCAAAGAAGGTTTAGTGGAAGGACCACCATGTTTTGGAGACTTAGAGTATAGTTCTTTGGTTTGGTAACTATCTCTAAACTCTTTTTTTATTTACATGCTTTTATAATTGATGATTTTTAGTATGTGTTAGTATTTGTTAAAATAATCATGTTTTGTGCTTCATGTGATAAATACTTATTTAGATGTAGTTTTATCAAAACTTGTGTATATACGTGTACAAGTAGTGAGCAACATTTGATTCATATACGTTTGCACTTCATTATTCATTTGTACTCACTACATGCACATGTATAGCCTAGTTTTAATGATTCCCTCATTTATACTTTGTTTGCAGAGGAAAATTCGCGTAAAGTTTCCTTGAATCAATTGAAAGTTTACAACGGATTAATACTCCGATTACAAGGGAGGGAGGATGTTGAATCTTGAATCCTCCCTTTGTTTAAGGCTGGGTTCTTCAAGTGGCGGTGGAGAGTGAATCTTATTCTCCGTTGACCGGATGACCGTCGGGATCGTCAGGGATCTTCTCTTTGGCTGGTAGAAGGAGTAACACAGCTCTGTCTACCAAAACTCTCAAAGAGAAGGTAGGCAAAGGGCAACTCGTACGCAGCGAGCTTGTGGAAGAGTTGAGCTCTCTTTCTCCTGTTCTCTGTCTGTCGTCGTCGACTCTTGTTCTCTTTCTTCGTTTCTTGTCCTCCTCCCTTTGTCCTTCATAGCGACGGGGCTATTTATAGAGGTTCCAGGGGTGATCGTGCCCCTAAAAACGCTCCACAATGAGGGGCTGACCTCCCCGCTATGTGGGCGGCGACTGGCCCCATAATCAGGGCGGTTATAACCGAGACGCGGGTGTCGAGCCCACGCGCCTTGATGTTGAGACGCGGGTGTCGAGCCCACGCGCCTTGATGTTGAGACGCGGGTGTCGAGCCCACGCCCTTGATGTTGAGACGCGGGTGTCGAGCCCACGCGCCTTGATGTTGAGACGCGGGTGTCGAGCCCTCGCGTCTAGAACTTGAGACTCTGCTTTTTAATGGCTTATCTTTTAGTGATTTTTAGACAGCCTATAGAACCCCCTCCAAAGTTTTCGATATTCCGCAGTTAACTGGGACGGATTTCGAAATACTTTGGACTCTAGCTGAATTCACCTCTATGACTGGACTGTTAATGCTCCGGGTTTGATCTTATCTGGAGTTGGTCTTCGTGAGTGTACTGTTGAACTCTTTGAGGCCACCAGAGTTGATCGTGTCGAGTGTCTAGATACACAGTCTAAACCTCCCCGATTGCTTTTAGTCTGTCATGGGTGCACTTTAAGCCAGGAGTGGACGATCGTCTGCTTGTGCCAGTGTACTGTTGAAACTGATTTGCAGAAGCAAGGACTGGACGCCCGTTCTTTTTGAAGAGCAGAGATAGTACTGCTTTAAAGACGCGACTTTCATGGGGTGCGTCTTTTGGAAATGGAAACGCGACTGATATTCCATAAGGCAGACGCGATGCTAGGCCGGATTGGACGGACGCGAACTTCGGAGAGACGCGCCTGTTGGGTGCGAATCGTGCCATGTCATTAGTGCACAGCCACGTGTCCTGTGGAGCCGAGGGACACTTTCTTTTTGGCGTGCGAACTTCACGCTGTATTAAATGCGCTGTCCACGCGTCAAGCAATGACTCGATGCCGAACCAATCGAGCCACGCGCTGCGTATCTTTGCGAATCTTCGTGCCTATAAATGGCAACAGTCAGAGAGATATCCTCTTCTTCTCCGAGCGCATCTGTTAGGGTTTTTAGAAAGAGGATTTTTGTTCATCACTTTTCATTTCTCCTTCATCGGATTCTTGATCACCAATGGCACCCAAGGCCAAGCCAACCGCATCATCTTCAAAGGTGCCGTCGCCGAGGCCCAGAGGGGCGGTTCCTCCGCGCAGGAAGTCCTTTTCCCAGGTATAATGCTGTTTAGGCTTAACCTTCACCATTAATGGAAGTTCATGGAACCCCTAAAAAAATCTCTTTTTTTTTTGGAGGAGAACCGTCAACACAGAATATAAACCGTGTTTGATTCTCAGACGCGGTCTTTGAGTTGATAACCAAGGCGCGGGTTTGACGACCCGGTGCCAGTGAGCCCTGCATTTCGGATTCTTCACTTAGAATATTTCTAATTGTGAAGGGTTCGGACGCGGACTTGATCCTTGCGTTCTATGACATCAGGTGCTAATTTTTTTATGAATCTGGCACCTGAGCCCAAGTACTTAGAGATTTTTCATAAGTCTTGGTTTTCAAAACGCGGGCTT
>JAVJIF010003490.1:162500-203096 GCA_038442645.1 Agave tequilana | reverse complement strand
ATGCTCATGTGTACACTTGTACACATTGTGAACGTACGAGTCACCTTGAAAAGTTTTTGTTATGATAGAATATATGCTATAAATTTTGCAAATAAATATGTTTGGGTTAGGAAAGGTGCTAACCTCTATGGACCCAAAAAGATAGGGTGTCCAAAAGAATATATCTTTCAATTTCATGAATAGATTAGAATCAAAATGAGTTTACATGATTTTGTATATGTTGAATTTCTCTCCATATACATTGATGATTCATAATGTTTAAAACTTATTTTGATGACTCTAATTCATGTGTTTAGAGTTTTGTTCTTAACAAAACTTAGTTTTGGATTTAATGTCAAAAACATAGATATATCATTTATATGTGTATTGGATTCATCCATATCACTATGCTTCAAAAGTGTTTAAATATCGTGCTTTTTGTATTTATACAAGTTTTGGAAAAAACGAATTTTCATTTCAAAATTCAAGTTTTGAAAATACTACGGTTTCCGGTTTAAGACTTAATTTCATACCTCAAAATAATTCAACATGTTTATAATATGTGTTAATTTTTTATAACACATATTTGTATTTCAAAGTATTGATAAGACTTATTTTTGTGAATTTTTTTGTATTTTATTTGATTTTTTAGGGTGTTTACAAGTCCTCTTTTCAATGTTGAAAAATCAGTTCTGAGCCTTTTGGCGTTCGACTGACCATTCGCGACCGGACCAGAGCTCGGTTGACCGGTCGGTCGAGCGATGTGCACAAGGCCAGCCTTTGTGGCCGGTCGACTGTGCGATCGACCGACTGAAACTACCCAACTCTCGGGTAGGCCTGGTCGACCGAGCGGTCGACCGACAAGGCAATCTGCTTGGGCCCAGTCGACCATGGCGTTCAACCAACAGTGCCAAACGGTCAATTTTTTGATCATTGGCCGGTCGACCGACAGCCCATTTTGGGCAGAGTTTGACCCCAACGGCTATATACTCCTTGGCCCTATATAAAGGGGATTTGAGGGCTGTTTTGATTAAGATTTTTCAAGAGAATTTTAACAGTTTTCTAGTGCTTTCTTGCCTACATTTTTAAGAGTTTCAAAGAGTTTTTGTGCTTCAAATCTCTATCTTTATTTGTTTTCAAAGTGTTCAAAAAATCAAAGAAAAAGAAGTATTTGAAAATATGTTTGTGCTTTATTTTTCATATCTATCTAGAGTTTTTCCCAAGTGTTTTTTTTATGATTTTCTTTTTCAAACACTTTTTTTTTTCACACTTGATCTATCAATTTTAAACCTATCTATAGGATCTTGTTTTTATGAGAAAAAATATTTGTGATCTTTGAAGATCACCAAAAGAGAGTTTGTGATCATTAGATCACTAAGTTTTTTTTTTTTTTGCTTTGTGTATGGCTAAGTGCCCACCTCTTGTGTAGAGGTTTGTGTTTTAGAGAGAAGTTGTGTACTCCATGTGTAGAGTTGTAATTTCTCAGTGTAGATCTCTTTGTAAAAGGTCCTGTGTGGATATAGTGGAAATCATTCTGTGTGAAGGAGGGGACAGAAGCAGTGGCTCGAACCTCGAAACATATCTCTGTGTTTGCATTTGATCTACTTTCTCTCAACTCTCTCTCTCTCTCTTCTCTTATATCTTGCATTGCTATTTATTGTTCATATTCATTTACATGCTTAATATAGTTTATGTGCCCTCACTTTTGTTGAATTAAGAGAGCTTTTAAAGAACCTCACTTCTTAATCTAGAGGAATCTAGAGGAATAGTTTAAGAGTTCTTCACAGGGAATTCAGGCTCACTCTGGTTACACTTTGTGTGTTAGTAATTAGTTTTTAAAGTCCGTATCATTTGTCCTAAATTAGCTTGTACACCTATTCACCCCATCTAAGTGTACTTTCAATATGAACCTTTAATTTGAGAATGAGAATGTTGTTTTTTGATGCCAAAAGTAGAGTTAAAATCCAATTCATATTGGCCACAAACTATTTTAGCCCTTGTTGATTAAAGGCAAAGCTATTAGAGTCATTATTTGTGTGGTAAAAATTCCAACATAAAACTTCATTATACACTGACAATATAGATTTGATCAACGAGGATAATCTAGAGACAACATAAATTCCTTCTCCATGCTAACCACTCTAGATGAGACCACAGATCCTTCAACAATATTATACAATGCATGTGATGATGGTAAACTTGGCAAGTCCTCAGCATGCACACACTGTCTTTCAATTCCTGACTGTTGTTTCCGGTTCTTAGACCTTCTCAAGCCCTCCAATATCCCCTCTACTTCTTTCATGGCTGGTCTCTCATCCCCTCTCATTGAAGGCACATCTCTGCGAGCATAGCAATTGTCGTGAGCTCTTCTTCTGTTCCCTCCTCTTAACTCTACCCTCAAAAATTTGAAAGAGTCGGTTCTCTCTTCTTGCACAAAGAAAGCGACTACACAGATTTATTTCTTCAGGACATCTAGCTGACGAAATTGGTTTCTCCCCTGTTAAAAGCTCTAAAAGAATAACTCCAAAACTATATACGTCGCTCTTCTCTGTTAATTGACCAGTCTGATAATACTCAGGGTCTAGGTACCCAAATGTGCCTTGTACATTTGTAGTTAAATGTGTCTGATCAGGGGGAAGAGACCTTGAAGCTCCAAAGTCGGATACCTTGCAGAGCAATTATCATCCAAGAGTATATTCGAAGACTTGACATCCTGTGGAAAATGGATATGGAAGTCGACGAGTGAAGATATGCAAGCGCTCCAGAGGCTTCGGTGGCAATCCTTAGACGTTCTTCCCACGGCAACGAGGAATGGCTTTCAAGGTGGTCATTTAGTGTTCCATTTGGGACAAATTCATAGACTAGTAAAGGAACTTCGCTCTCCAAGCAACATCCAAAGAGCCTCACCACATTTTTATGGTTGATTTGAGAAAGAATGACCACCTCGTTGATGAATTCATCATTTCCTTTGTTTTGCTATTTTGGCCTTCTTAATGGCTGCTATTCTTTGATCAGCTAAGATGCCTTTGTAAACTGTGCCATGGCCTCCATGACCAACGATTCTCGTGGCATCAAAATTGTTCGTTGCCTTCTCAAGCTCTTCCAAAGGAAAGATTTTGTTCTGTCAGCTAGATCTTTATTCGAAGAGATTAATTGTTGTAGGAACAAACCTCGATTCTTACGGAAGTGTTTCTCCTTGATTCTCCTCACAATCCTTTGCTTCCATCTTTGATGGAGGAAGTAAATACTCAGAAATAGAAGTAAAAGTGCTGCAGAAGTGCTCACACCAATGATGATACCTGCAAACAGTCATTTCAAATTATTAGCAACCTCAGAAGTATGATTAATGGATATTTTTCATTTAGTTTGTTGGAACATACCTAATACAACAGGGGATTTCTTGACAGGGTAGCATGCTTTCCAGGGGTCGCCTTCCGTTTGAGGAGGACAGACACATTCATAAGCCCCCGGAACATTTATGCATTTTCCATTGCAACCATATTTTTCTGGTGTTTTGCATTCATCAATGTCTGACAAGCCATCAGTAAGAAAACAGAATTAGTGCTAAGGTGCTTTTTATTGTCTTGAGTATGCATTCTATCCTAACCTTGCAAAGGGGCAAGCTGTCCAATCTATTAAGAGGGTTCAAAATGACCCTGAATTCAGCTTGTTTATATTTCTAATATTTTTCAGTTATGAGATTAGTTTTTCTTTTTAATTAATGTTAATAGTATATAAATTTATTTTATTTTTTGACTTACATAGTCAGTGAAATGTTAGTGTGTTTTTCAATTGGTAGTGAGTCTGCACTGGGATGAGGTTCAGGGGCATGGAATTCCATAATGTTATTAGCTTTCCTTAGTTGTTGAGCAATGCTCGGGTGGTGATTAAGAAATTGGATAGTCATTTAGAAGTTATAGAGATTTGTGGGTGATAGTTCTTTCTGTGAACATGTAATTTTACTTGCTAACACTCATCGTATTCTTGTTGTTAGGGTTAAGATGTTAGAAAAGCTTCATTTTCAACAGTTGTTGTGTGTCCTGTAGAGTTGGTAATATGAAAAGGAAATGCAGCAAAACTAGTTGGAGTGTTCATTTTGTGGTGCCACAGATGACAAAAATAGCAAGAGACATGCGGCTGCTTTATTATATTTTAAGATTGAATTCAAAATTTATGTGTACAAGTGTCAGTTTCTTTCAAATAGGATAAAACTAAATTTTTTTTTTTTTTTAATATTCTTCAAGCGAGTTTAGGCTAATCTATCTGAGTAACTAAGATCATGTCAATACCAAATGAAAGAGAAAAAGAAAGTTGATAACATGTTCTTCAATTATCAAATAAATAAAAATATATTTGGAGATCTATATAGCGCATGCTTATTATTAATGACGACAAAACTAAATTTAATTAGCCGTAGGATTATCGATTTCAGGTATCCTCATGACAGTTAAAAAGAAAAGTATATAATTTGCAAATCTTGGTAGCCAACAAAAAGTTTCAAATGCTATCAAATGAGAAATCTCGATTAAAATCATATAATCTATTGTAAACCACATTTATTCAATTTATAAAATGGAATATAATAAGTATAAGAGAGAACCTATGCATCCATTGGAAATGTAGGGATTCCCCTTGTATCCTTTTTGACATTGGCAGCGATATCCAAAATTTGGATTGCCTTGCACTGCTGCCTGAATGCATGTACTATTGATGCTGCGGCATGCGTAAGTGGCTATGTCACGCTGAGCTTCTATGCAAGTCTTGTTTTGAATCATCCATTGATATTCACGTCTCTCCCATCCGTCAGTGAGGAAACGGTGCTGGCGTTTTAAAGCAGCGAAATACTCAGGCAAGAATTTCAACTTCCCTTCCGCCAACTCTATTTGTACCAGTGATCCATCTGTTTGTGTATTATAGAAGAACAGGTCAGCCAGCTCCAATGCCACCACTAGAGTAGCACGAAAGGTTGAAGCCCGCTTCTCTGGAACAGCCATCTCCAATGCCAAACGGAAAGGGGACGCTTATGTTCCCACATTTTGTTGGACAATTGGGTTCAGGAGCTATCCTTATTTTGATAGCTGTTGTCAAAGATGCAGGATAAATTAGGATCAATTTTACACATCTATAAAATTAATAAAATTTCATTTTTGAAGTTCTATTATAGAAGATCGAACCTTGGCAGCCATGTGGCTTATCATAGGGATTGCCTTGGTAACCTTCAATGCATTGGCAGTAATATCCCTCTTTGTTGTCATGGTTAATGCACTGAGTGTTAGGACCACATGCATAGCTATTCGTCTTGTTTCGAGCAGCCTCACAAGTCTGTTGATCATCAATGGTCCAGGTCAGCGTTGCGGAGACTGATTTGGGAACATTGATGCTAGGGAAATGCTGATATAGATCACCAACAAAGGCCCAGCTTGTGGTCTTCTCCCATGTTCTTGTTGGTTTGAGCGCATGAGGCGGATCTCATAGGATTTTAAGCCGGCTGGGATGGACACTTCACAGCAGAAGGTGCCATTACATTTAAATTGAACACATTTAAGAATAGTACAAATTTATGAATGAGGTCGCGTAATGTTTGCCCTCGCAGATGGTTGAACACGATGTAATGACACTGTTGTTCCAAATGGCACTATTGAGATCCACCAAGTAGGCACTAACATCACAGCCTGATGCTAAAAATTGTGTGGAGTAGTCACCAGCGAAAAAGTATATGGGGGTATTTTCTAGAGCCCTCCATGAGATGCTGGAAAAATCAGTTCTTGTATTCATTGATGCAAGAAGATTGTTCTGTATGAAAACTCGGGGAGGGGAGACAGAGATAGCTGTGACCTCAACACTACTTGCTCCATCGCCATGTAAGAAGAGCCTGGGTGTCTCACCGGTATTATTATTGCATCGAAGTCGGAAACCAGGCCTATAGCAGCCTTGTGCTATGCCGAACGGTTGTGGGATGCTAATGTCTCCACACTTCTCCTGGCATTCATCTCCCAGTGCACTGGTTGCCACTGCTTTCTTCATGATCATCATCGATCCGAACACAATAAACCATCAGCACTGTCACCAAACTCGCCATATCAGTTTACCTATATGTCTCAATTTTTTTTTCTAGATTGATTGCCTTGCACTTTCTGGCATTCATCTTGCAAGACTTACACTTGATTATTTTTCCATTTTGTATCAAATAGGAAAAGTCAAAGGATGTGTGTTCCTTCTTTTGACTGGAACATGCACGTATATCACACGTTTGAGGGGTGTGTGTGTGGGGGCAAGGATACAATACACCTAAGTGTAACTAAGCTTAGTTACACACAGAAATTTTCACCGCACAAAATTTTATAAGATGGGATACTAACAATTTTTTGTGTGTGGGGTCCCCACAAATTGCTAATAAGCTATTTTAAAAACTATTTTTGTGTGGTAGAGAGAGATATGTGTAACTTAAGTTAGTTACACATGGTGTATTGTATCTTTGCCCCATATGTATGTGTGGGTGTGTGTGGGAAATGTTTTAATACACATGATGTAACATAAGAGTTTTGATACACCTATAGAAATATACACCGTAGCCTATTCATATCCATGTCCAAATCATTGATTATGATTTGCATGTTCTAAAACTCATATGAATTAAATTTCATGTGAATTGAAACTTTCTAACCCACAAATCAAGCAAATAAAAAAAAATCGACTTTTAATATCATGAGATGGAGAGACTAGAAAGTTATAATGCATATGAAATTTGATCCATATGAGTTTTAACACATGTAGATCATAATCAATGATTTGGATCATAAATATGATGGGTAACGGTGTATTTTCATAAGTATATGTAAACTCTGATATTACATCCTATGTGTATTAAAACCTTCCCTATGTGTGTGTATTCTCAAGTGTGTAGGAGAAAGATTCTATGAAAACGGTTCTCAAATTAAGCTTCGTGTGAACTCTAAGGTGAGCCGCCCATGAATAATCCGAACTATTCATCTTGATCTTGGCTAACAATGAAAAATCACGTGATTCTGAACTTTTTTTACCTATGCATTAAATAATATCTTTTTTGTAATGCTAATGTAACATATTTCGTATAACTACTTTTATCTACGACTATATATAACTCACCAAATCTGCAGAACTGTCCCCTATCGTGCATTTATTGCACACAGCCGACCTCCGAGCTGAGTCGGTCGTCTCAGGAGACTTGACTCAGGTTATTGCCGAGATAAGCACGACATGAATCGTGTGGTGAGTCTTGCTTGGCAATAAAAAGTATCTTGTTTTGTCCGCATGAAAAGTATTTGCTGTTTCCCAATTGGAGTCAGCCAACTCTTCCTCTCCAAATTCAGAAACACATGACTATACATCTTTGCACTTTCTACCCAAACATCTTTGCACTTTCAAATAATTATCAAGTAATCAGTTCTTAATTACAAGTGACATTTGAAGTCTCCTCAAGTGAAGTCATGTCACCTGATGCCTACACTTCTGGACATCAATGTTCCAGTACTAGTATTATTTAGTGATTGATGAAGAAACTTCCCACAATATGACTTCCAAGTCCCCTTCAATAAATTGCATGGTGCAGCTGCAAAGAAAGTTCTGCATGGACCCAGGGAAGACTCAACAAAGAGAGCGGTACATGTATCTGCAGGCCCTGTGCATTATTGTAGCGTAATAAGATTGAAAACTCTCGTCTCTATGAATAGTCTGATTGATGTGAACAATCTGGATTGCAATCATCTTTCACTTGAAAATTAAGGTTTTAAAATTTGAAATTTGAAAACAAAATAGAATTTCAGGTTTTCACTCCACGCGCGGACTTCACATTTAAAACTTAAGAGCAAAGAGAACTCAAGAATTTAACTGGTAATTTGTGAAAATTTTTTATCATTCAATAATAATCCAAAGAGGAGTCTTGGGGTTTTTTATAGGTCTTACAAAAGAGTTTTTTTAAGAAATAACAGATATGGTACTAAACACTCACATAAAAGAAACACTACTGAAAGTAAATTAATTAAACAATAAAATAGTGTATAACCAAAGAAACGTGACCGTTGTTTCCTAGATCTAGAATAGACTCGGTCTCGGTCGAATCATCTCAGTGGTGTGATGCCCTTATCATTTCTCCCGGGGTGAGAAAACTCGACCCTATCGAGTACATGGTGGGAAGCTGCTATTGGTTGTACTAATACTCCAATAGATCCGGAATCAAGCTGTCGAAATTTCTCTTCAGTTTCAAGAATTTTCTGATTCAGATCTTCCTTTCCACTTAATATGATAGCATTGTGTTCCTCCATTTCTAGTAGAGACGATCTGATCATCCAAGATAGAATCTATATTTTCTACTGCATAGGATAATTTTGAAGGGAGTGGAGGTAATGGAGACTCTCAGAAAGAAGGTCCTGCATAGGCTCATCCACGAATGGATCAGAAGGGATATCAAAAGTATTATGAAACCAAATCTTCAACATTAAAAGTTTCGACTAATGTCAAAATCCAGCGAGGGATCAACCACATAGGCATTTGAATTGATCTTCTTGAGAATTTGAAATGGTCTTGTGTTTCGCGCATGCAAGTTTTTCACAGTTCCTAGAGGAAACCGTTTGGGTCTCAGGCACACCATCACATAGTCACTGACATTGAATGTCCTTAATTTACAATATAAATCAGCAGAAGTTTTATAATCTGTATTATTTTTCATTATCTTTTCTCTGATCTCCTCATATAGGGCACATATATGATATGTGAATACCATGGAAGATGGTGTGGCGATTTTTGTGGTGGTCGGAGCGGTGTTGGAGTGGGGTGAATGTGAGATGATGGGGGTGGAAGTGGCAGAGTGGGCGGAGATGGAGGTGGGTGCGGCGAGGGCTCAGCCGCGGGTCCTTAGCCTCTATGCGAGTCTGACAAAGTTCAGTGACAACAAGGATCTATGCAGTCAACAGTAATGAAGTAGATCAGCTCGCTGGCATGGAGATCAACGGCCTTCGGGATGGCGCCGAGACTATGTCACTTAATTTGCAGGACGACAACCGCCATATCCTCGCCCAACTATGCTCAGGAGTACAACCTCTGCACAACAACAAACCCTGTGACGACGGCGGTCAGGTCAGCCAAGTTGAGGCCATAGAGGGGTGCCACAATCAGAGCTATCCATGCCGGAGTGTTGAATTCGTTGCGGACAACGCGGTGATACACCGTCCACAATGAGATTTTGGTGGAGGAGGCAGCTCAATGTAGCTCGTCTGGCCATCGCAGCCCTACAAGTGTCGTCAGGGAATTGTAGGAGGAACTCCGATGTGGACAGTCGGCGAGGGTTCAATTTTGGTCTCTTATATAATTAACTAGATTACTCCTTGAATTTTTTCCATACATTTAACGAGGCACATGCAATTTGCACTAGCGCACAGATAAGCCGCAGAAACATGAACATGTAACGCACGTGTAAAGAAATCTAGTCTAGTAATCTAATTTTTCAAACTTATGGATGCAACAGAACCAAGGGGAGCTTGGATCAGGACCGCAAAGACTGGATTTTGCAGCGCTTTTAGGTATTCTAATTTGTCTTTTATTTTTTGATGATTTATGTGTTTTTGATTGATTATTGAGAGTTAAATACCTTTACAGGTAGTATCAAGAAAAATCAATCAATTAGGGTTTTTGTTCACTACTCTTGTTTTGTCAGCTATGCATATATGTGTTGGCCCAGAGGCCCTTCACTTTAATTTTGATGATGACTAACTTATGAAGTTATGTTTACTAATCATCTTGTGTTTATTAAGTTTCAATTATTGATCAAGATCTTAGTAGGTAATTAGCTTCAACAAAGAATTCAAAGCCAATTTGGAAGCTAACACATGTAGATTCAAGAGCTCGTGCGTCAAGATCGCATCTAGCACTCGAATGGAGTCAAGCTCTTTGGGTCGAGTTTGGATCGAGTCGTCTTGAAGATAAAGATCGACAAGAAAATCTTGGTCTAGATTTGTTTTAGTTTTTGTTAGATCTTGTGTTAAGATAGTTAGTCTTGATATGCTGAAGTTCATACACACACAAGTCAAAAGTTTATTGTTTCGGTTTAACCAATTTCGAATTTTTAAGAATATATCTTTCATTTTCATGAATAGATAGAATCAAAACAAGTTTACATAGTTTTATATATGTTGGATTTCTTTCATATACATTGATGATTCATAATGTCTGAAAACTTATTTTAAAGATTCTAATTCATGTGTTTAGAGTTTTGTTCTTAACAAAACTTATTTTTAGATTTAATGTCAAAAATCTAGATATATTATATACTATGCTTCAAAAGTGTTTAAATATCGTGATTTTGTATCTATACAAATTTGGAGAAAACGGATTTTCATTTCAAAATCTAAGTTTTAAATAATACGGTTTTCCGGTTTAAGATTTAATTTTCATACCTCAAAAATAGTTCAACATGTTTGTAATATGTTTGAATTTTTATCACACATATTTGTATTTCAAAGTATTGATAAGAATTTATTTTTGTGAAATTTTATGGATTTTATTTAATTTTTTTAGGTGTTTACAAGTCCACTTTTCAACCCTAAAAAATCAGTTCTGAGCCTTCTGGCGGTTGACCGACCGGTCGACTGTTGTGCACAAGGACGTACACAAGACCAGTCTTTGTGGCCGGTCGACCGTGCGATCGACCTACTGGCGCGACCCAACTCTCGGTAGGCCCGGTCAACTGAGCGGTAGACCGACAAGGCAATGTGCCTCGGGACCGGGCGGTCGACCGACAGCCCATTTTGGCAGATTATGACCCCAACGACTATATTCTCCTTGGCCCTATATAAAGGGATTTTAGGGCTGTTTTGATTAAGATTTTTCAAGAGAATTTTAACCAGTTTTCTAGTGCTTTCTTACTCATATTTTTAAGAGTTTCAAAAGAGTTTTTGTGCTTCAAATCTCTATCTTTATTTATTTTCAAAGTGTTGAAAAAATCAAAGAAAAAGAAGTCTTTGTAAAATATGTTTTGTGCTTTATTTTTTATATCTATTTAGAGTTTTTCTCAAGGTTTTTCTTTGTGATTTTCTTTTCAAACACTTTGTTTTCTCACACTTGAGCTATCAATTCTAAACCTATCTATAGGATCTTGTTTTTTAAGAAAAATTGTTTGTGATTTTTCAAGATTACCAGAGAGAGTTTGTGATCATTAGATTACTAAGTTTTATTTCTTTTTGGCTTTATGCTTGGCTAAGTGCTCATCTCTTGTATAAAAGTTTGTGTTTGAGAGAGTGTTTTCCATTATATTTGCAAAAGGGAAAACTTACAAAAAAGAGTTTGAGGAGCTAAATTACAAGTATTCTTAAAAAGATTACAAGTAGATCTCCTCAGAGATTCTGGAGAAGTGTGCCGATAGGAGTCTGGTCAGCGCGCGACCACTTTGTCCCTTTGACGATGCGAGCGATGAGATTCCCTTCTCGCCTGGTTCCGGGAATCAGAGAATAGAAGGTTGGTAGAACCCTCTTGCTGCTTCTCAAAATCGCCTTCAATTAGGAATTCCTTCTCGCCTGGTTTCGGAAATTCCTTGAGAAGAAGGACGATGTTAGGGTATCAACACCCTGGATAGAGAAAGCAATTCTCTAAAGGTCTCTGAATTCGAGAACGCGCGGTGCATTGTGAAGAAGCCTCTGTTGAAGAAGTCGATCCTCGTGGTCAGAGGGGGATTGATGGATTGATCGATCGATTCCCCCCTTGTGCCCCTGGCGGGCTATTTATAGGGAGAGCAAGGGTATAATCGTCCCTTTTGAAGATATAGAAACAGATTGAACCGAATCTGTTTGAATTTAGAAAGTAGCCTTGCTGCGAGGCTAGGATCAGCTTCTGCGGAGCTAGAAATGGCAGGTCGGTTGATCTGTTCTGATCCTTTCCATATCGTTGGAAGATTTCCTTGATCTTCTTACTCGTTTTAAGAGAGTCAAGAGATTGTGGCAATCAACTGCCAAATTTGATCTCTGATTTGATCTTAATTGGATTTGATCTGATTAGATCTGATCTTATCTGGAGATTTGATTAGTCAAAGGTTGACCATAGCAGACCAACAGCGGAGCTGCCCGCATTGAGCTCGTAGCGGAGCTAGAGACAGCTTCTGGCGAAGTCCTCAAGAAACCCTTTAGCGGAGCTGGAAGTCCTCTGTTGCGGAGTTGCGAGTTAGCTTCTTGGCGAGGCTTCGAGGCGAAGTCGAGTGATATTAGCCTCTCAAGCGAGGCTATCCCTTTGGGCTCATGTAATGCTAAGTGCTAGCATCTTTAGACCTGCTGAGGTCTGTTCAGAAGCAATCCGGGTTCACTGTCTGCTTGCTGGATCAGTGGAGTCCAAGTTTGCTTCCTTGTCCCTCGGAGATGGGTGGAAAACTGGTCTTCAGCTCGTCTGTCACTTGTCTTTGTAAATGTCAACAAGTTTAGACATTGTTCGGACCAATAAGAATCTTGTCTTTTTTAAGTGTCAACAAGACCCCCTTCAAAGTTTTCGAAAGTCTGCATGGCCCAGACTTCGAAACACTTTGAACTGCTTTGACTGGTGGTGGTGTGGAGTATGAACGTCGCCATGATGGTTGAGTTCAGCTTCGTTTTCAATCCTGCTTTGGGATGAGTTTGCCGAAGAATTGTACAGGTTTGCGACTCTGAGTAGCTTCGCGTGCGGGTAGCTCCGCATCTGGGCTTCTGGAGACATGTTCGCCCTGGAGCGTCTGTCGCTTTCCCGAGATCAACCGCCGTGGGTCGATTTTCAAGGAAGATTTTCCCCTTCTCTTGCGCTGACCGGGGAAGATATTCTCCGCTTTGCACGTTTCCAAGGGAGGATATCCCCTTTCTTCGAGGAGCGCCATAAGTGCCTTTTATGCGGGAGACGTTTTCTCCTTCGCATGGTTACAAGGGAAACCGTTCCTTTTTTCAAGGCGCAGTAAATGCCTTAGTTGCGCTCGTGCTTCCACGCTTGGGGTGGGAGTGCTCAGGCCATGGGGCCTATAAATAGGACACTTGAAGTCCTCTGAAGAGAAGTGCTTTGCCTCTCTTCTCTTCTCTTGGTTTGAAAGAGATACTCAGATCTCTGAACTAGTGGGAATGCCCACTCTGATCATTATCCGGCCAAGGACCGGTAAGCCTTAATCATTCAACGACTTCACCGATTTTAGGGAATTCATCTCCCTTGATTCATCTTTAGCAGCTGCTTCAGGGATTGGCTTCCCTTGTTCTCCATTTAACTGATCTGCAGAGAAGGATTTTGGCATAGCTTCCCGGTGAAGCTATCATCTTGACTTGATCAGAAAAAGATTACTGCACATTAAGTCCGCTACGCAGGCAGAACTTGGGACTTGGTCTCTTCAAAGTTGAGCCAGTCTTGCCATATAGGCAGAGCTAAAACTGTGTCCCACAGGATCAGTCTGGCTTAGCCATATAGGCGAGGCTAGGACTCGGCGTTTGCTGAGCCAGCTCATCAGTGCTGTGCAAGCGAGGCTTATCCTTTGCTTTAATTGAAACTGTATCGCTTTGACCCAAAAGATTTGGCTTAGTTCTTTTGTAGCCTCTCCTGTGCTTAGTTGCTAATCTGTTCTGATTTGCCTTGCAGTGGGCTATGTTCGCCAATCTTGTGACTTGATGGAAGGAACCATAAAATCGCCTTATGCTTCCCCGGTTGAAGCTTTACTTTTAAGCAGGAGGAACAACTTGGGGCAGCTGATGCGTGTCCCAGAGGCTGTTGGCAGCCTCTTACCCGAGATGATTCGTTCTGAGGTGAGGTTGGTGGCCGCTTCGTCGGAGATGATCCGCTTCGGGATAGTGATCGTCACCTGTGAGATCATTGCCCTCATTGCCGACTTTCAACTTTGGTGGCCTCTGTCGGGGATGATCCACTTCGGGAAGGCGGGTGTCACACCTGTGAGATCAGTGACATCAGTGCCAATTCCCATTACAGGTGGTCTGACGTGTTGGCGGCGATAAGTTTTATTGCCAGGCTTCAACAAAGATGACCTCGCTTTCCAGTGGCATCATCTGTCATTTTTGTAGAGAATAATGGCCGTGTCTCCGTGACACAACTGGTTGCGGCCTTGTGCAGGAGGAAGGCCTTTCGTGTCCAGTCGGTCTGACTTAGAAGCAGATAAAACCGCTTGTATACTTTTTGCGCGAATGACCCTGTCGAGCCACTGAATGTGTTGTATGAAACACAACTTTGATGTAATATCAATGTACCCTTCCTTTTAAATCAATGAAAGTTCATCTCTTGATTATCTGATCTTTGCTTGCTTTCATTGAAAATTTGGCTATAGCGGGGCTAAACTGTATGCGGGGTCAAGGACATAGTCCCTTCTTTAAATGAGCTTCGCGAAAACGGCGCCTTTTTATGGGGCTAAGGTAGGCCTTTCGGCGAAGTCCCTGAAGGATTGCGCGAAGTCCGCATTTTAAGCTAGGGCGAAGTTAACCCTTAGTGGATCGAAGCAGCGCTTCTCTCTCGGGAAGGCGCTTCGGGTGGCGTTTCGAATTAATTCGAAACGGCGGCATGCGCCCTTTTCGAGGCCTCGTTTCAGGCGCTGATTGGCCTATAAAGCCCGATCGGGCTGAGCAGGAGAAGATCTCCTTTTTCAGAGAAATTTCTTGACTTTCCCTCTTCCTCTTCCTTCTTCGTTCAGAGAACTTTGAGAACTCTTGCAGCTCTTCAATGGCGCCCAGAAGACGAGCGGGGAAAGAAGTGGCGACTTCTGCAACGGAGGGTCCTCCTCCTCCTTCGGTCATCGAGCGACCATCGCCGGTAAGAGACTTTCTCTCCTAATTAGGGATTGCGATCTTTCTCTTTCAAAGCCGGTATTTGGCTTATTAGGACGATGGAATATGGTCTGTCCTCGTTAGGGAACTCGTTTCCCTGAATTTCCCTATCTTCCTTGTACAGGGAATTAAGAACTGAACAGTTCTTCTTTAGGCTTCCGCATGAAGCCATTACTTGGGCTGTCTTCGTCCTGTTTGAGGAACAGGACTCGGGTCTGCCCCTTCAGTCATGGCCACGAAGGATGACTCTTGACCATAATGCCCTCTTGATGACGTCAGCCCTTAGGGCTATACCACTTCCTGCTTAAGCGAAGTTGGTACTTAGACGTTTTCTGCAAAATTCAGATTTGTCTGCGAGATCAAGCTTTGTCGAGGCTGTCGCCTTACTGGCCTTGCTCACGGGGCGAGGCTATGCCTTAGTGAATCTTATATCTCCATGTCTGCTTGACTGTTGAACTAATCATAGTTCTCTTTCCTTTTCTTTCTTGCAGTGCCTTACACCCCTGGTCCCTTGAATAGTCTGTTTGGGATGACCGGCCGAGCGGATGGCAGCATCAGCCTTCAATTCTACGGCCAGGCTTCTCTCTTTAGCGAGCGGAGTTCCGTCGTCCGGGATACGCTTATCCATGGTGGTGACCCGCTCACCATGAGGAGTATTCTAAGCACCGCTCCTCTCGAAGACATCGACCGTCGGACTTATAAGAAGCCCAATTTCATGTTCGGAGATGCCGCGCCCGATCCTGATCGCCAATTGCAGGCAGGCGAGGGACAGTGGATCTTCGAGTTGGATGGCGAGAAGTTTTATCTTCCGTCTAACAAGCGGCACTTTCCTTTGTCTTCTTTTGAGTGTGTAACTCAGGCTCGGAAGATGGCATGGGGCGTGAGCCGAAGTGTCGAGTCCGTCCATGTCGGGAGATTGAAGTCTCAGTCTCCTGGTTTTTCAAGGGCGGGCCCTCCTCACAACATAATAGGCCTATATCCTGGAAACGTGTCGCGGGAGCTTCCGGTAGGAGAGAATCCGGCTGTGGCGCAGACCTTTGGCACCCAATTCTGCGCAGTTGACGGGAACTATCCTGCCACTGACTTCAGGACTCCCGGTTGGGTTCATCCCCCAAAGACATGGTGGGCGGACTTGACCAACTATATCCTCGCTCACTTCGAGGAGGACTTGGAGAGGTTGAACCTCTATGAGGCCGTCAGGGCGACCTGCTACGGCATTGATATGAAGGTGGCGTGCTTCTACGCCATCCTTGAGTTGTATTGCCCAGCTTCGGGGACCTTCTTCACCCCAGTTGGCGAGTTGGGCATGACCTTGCACGAGATGAGGGAAATCTCTGCCCTGCCTTTCGGGTCTCTCCCGTATGAAGAGTACTTTCCATGCGAGACGGAGTTGGCTCTTCTGGAGAAGCAGGAGCCTACTTTATTTGAGACTTATCGGGAGTTAATGTGCCATTTGCACATTTGTTCCAGCATCCATGGTGGCAGCAAGGGTAGCTCGAAGAGCTTGAAGAACTGGGGGAGTTACCTATTCCCAGATATGAAGAGTGCTCCTGAAGCAGCTCATTGCGGAGTTGCAGATGGCGACATTTTGAACGGATGGAGGCATGCCTCCAAAGGGATATTGTCGTGACAGAAGACGATGGTCCCTATAAGAAGGGTGATATCCTTCAGAGCTTTCACCATCAGGCTCGTCAGCCGATGTCCCGGAAGGCACTGTTGGCCGGTTTCTTAACCGTTTGGTTGAAGAAATGCGTAGTGCCGTCCTCCTCGGGTGACATTGTCCACCCGAATGTTTTGCTGCCTGCCGTTCGCTTGGTCCATGGCCACCGTCTGGGTCTTCTTCCGGCCATGGTGTGCAGTATTCAACGAGGCCTTCGTGCACTAACGGAGGCTTTCTGCAGGCCGCCGGCGACGAGGCGTGGGAAGGGTACCATTCTGCCTTGTGATGGACCCAATCCTAGGGTAGGTCTGCCATACACTTACTTAATGGCGTGGTTTCCTTGCACTGCCCTTCTTTGATTGAAGCTGGAGAGGACCCTCCGCAAGGTGTTCGAACGGCTCTTCTCCGCCGATTCGAAGGATGTTCCTGACTGAAGACCTACGTGGCTGAGGCCCGCAAGTTAGTGCGTCGTCATGACGCTTACAACCTATTCCGCTGTTTTCCTCGCATTCGGGGCGCAGGATACGACGAGGAATTCCGAGATGCGGAGTCAGGGCGGTCTCCCATGAGTCGGGGGGTTTTTGAGTGGCTGGTCAGCATCCGGCCCTCACATTTATTGTATAGAAGCGGGGATGTCTGCTATTTAGAACCTTACATCCCAAGCCGGTTTGCTCGACAGTTTGGGTACGACCAGCTGTATGTGGGCAACCCCAATCTCGATCTGGCCTTCATGGGGAGTCTCATCGATGGGGCCCGTGACTGGCGATTCTTTACTGCGGGCGGCACTGGGGCGTGGCTGCGCACGCCGTTGAAGGATCCCAACCTTCTGACGACCCTATGCTTTTGCCAGTGGTATGCGGCTTCCAACTCCACACCTCCTGGGTTCAATGCCAACCGTTCGGGTGTGAAGTTAATCTCTCATCGACTGAAGCGGAAGGCTTCTGAGAGAAAGGAAGGCAAACGGGTTCGTGTTCCTGGCTTAGAGGAGTTCATCGCTGTAGATGATAGCGAGGCTTCTGATGCAGGGAGTCCTCGCTTCGAGGCGGGGATGGGAGCTGATGCTCATGCGGCTGGCTCTGGTGTGCTGGGGACATCTTCCCCACGACGTGCGGGAGAAGTGGAAGAAGAGGATTCTGACGTCCACTTTAAGAGGAAGCGTGGGAGTGAATCCCGTAGGAGGTCGTTGGCGAAGAAGCCCCGTCGCCAGGCTCCTACAATTGTGGCGGAGGATCGCCCCTCTACAGTGATTCCTCCTGCCACCCCATTAGCGGCTGAACCGTCGGTCGCTGAACCGACTAGCAGTGAATTTGCTCCGGGTCTGGGTAAGATTAACCCCGTCCATATAATACGCCTTTGGTGTATCTCAAATAACTCATTATTTGCTTCTCGTTGCAGGAGCTGAGGCGGTTGGGGAGCAAGGGGAACATTATGATCCCCTATTCGCTTATGGGACTGCTGTTGGTTCCTTTACTCACTCGGAGGAGTCCGGAGGTGATGCAGCCGACATTGGTCCCTCGGGCGCTGGGACTTCCAAAGGAAGTCCTGAGGCATCAAGCTCTATCGGGTGGTCCACGGGCTATTCGGCGAACGAAAGCGGGCCGGCTATTCGTGTTGATTCTGGCAAGAATTTTCCGATGGAGCGCTTGGAGACTGATACGGGTGCCGAGATGTTTGAGGCGACATCAGCTTTAGGTATGATGACGACCCCTTGGCTTCTTCTGTTTATTGTATCTCCCTCTTGGTCATGGTTTTGTTGCAGGTGTTCGGCCTCAGGATGCATCAGCTTCGAGGGAACCAGGTGATTTCCCTGAAGAGTCGAGGGGTGATACGAGCGTTTCGACCGCGGCAGATGCTGTTGTGTTGGACGCGCTGTATGGCGACCTGCCTTCTTATCGGCCCAAGTCAGCCGAAAGGCCAGAAGTTGCGGAGGCGGCAGTCCCGGAGTTGTCCTCACTCCCAACTGTATCAACGAGTGGGGTGCCGACAATTCTGCCGAGTGCGGAGCTGAGGGTGATCACAAGCCCTACTTCTCCAACCTGGTGGTTGAGCCTGCTGCTCAGGAGGTGGTTGCTAATCCTTCTTCCGCGATGGCTGGCGTTTTGGTCCCGATGAGGACTCCGCCGAGATCGCCCTCGGCTTGTCCGGCTGCTGTCAGTGCCCCCGCTGCTTCTCCTGCGACGGCGTCGACCAGGCTGGTGGACTATTCCGAGGTTGTCTCTTTACCGGAAGTGGCTGAGGTCGAGAACGATTACATCGGTGACCTGGTCGATAACTTTTATAAAGGCTTAGGGCGAACTATCGACCTGGTTCTGAAGGGCTCGACTATGCCATTCTCAAGGTTAAAGGGGGTCCTCTCCCGTGATATTGAGAGTATTCGGGACTTTGAGGGGTATCACCAGGCCGCTGCTTTAGAGCTCCTGGTGGATGAATTTGAGAAGGATGTGGAGAAATGGCGCCGCCTCCACCGCTCGGACCCGGAGTCTTTAGTCGATGAACGTCTTGCGCTTCTCATTGCTCAAAAGCACGAGGCCCGGCTTGCCGCTCAAGAAGCTGCTAAGGCTATCTCTTCTGACTTGAAATCCTTGGAAACAAGGCAAGCGGAGGTTGGAAGCGCAATTGACGCCTCCACTAGTGCTCTTCTTGGCGCTGAGGATAAAATCGCGAAGGCTGAGGAAATGATTAGGAAAGCAAATCTCCTCTTATCCAAGGCCATACCGGTGCGTCTCGAGGAAACTGCGCGGCTTGAACAACTCAAAGCTCAGAATAAAGAGCTTGCGCGGCAGGGGTCGTCACAGAGGGCAACTTTGGCGGAGGCCGAAGCTCGTCTGGCTCAGGTGAAGAATCTCAATGAGGCTGAGCTGAGGTCCCAAGCGCTTGCCCAGGCTGCTGATGACAGGAAGGCGAGGCTAAACACCCTCGGAGAGCGGCTCAGATTGTACAGTGTGCGCTTGTAACTCTATGTACTTTACCCTCTTGAAATGAATGAAAATTCTTTCTTCTTTCGTCGAATCTTCAATCTTGTTCTTCTTTTTGAATTGCGATTCCGAATTGTAGTGCAATTTCCCGAGAACATAGTTCTCGTTGGGTTGGATAATGAGACTTGGCTATCTGTCAGTTCAGGGGTCGTGATGACATAACTGGTTGAGACGCCACCAAGCTTCAAAAATCGGTGGTACTCGTCTTTTGTAAATGTCAACGAGTATCGAGACCTGTCTTTTGTAAATGTCAACAGGGCTCGGAATTGAGACTTAGCTGTCTGCTGGTTCAGAGGTCGCAATGACATAACCGGATGAGACGCCACCAAGCTTCAAAAATCGGTGATACTCGTCTTTTGTAAATGTCAACGAGTATGAGACCTGTCTTTTGTAAATATCAACAGGGCTCGGAATTGAGACTTAGCTGTCTGCTGGTTCAGAGGTCGCAATGACATAACCGGATGAGACGCCACCAAGCTTCAAAAATCGGTGATACTCGTCTTTTATAAATGTCAACGAGTATCGAGACCTGTCTTTTGTAAATGTCAACAGGGCTCGGGGTGAGGCTTAGCTGTCTGCTGGTTCAGAGGTCGCGATGACATAACCGGATGAGACGCCACCAAGCTTCAAAAATTGGTGATACTCGTCTTTTGTAAATGTCAACGAGTATCGAGACCTGTCTTTTGTAAATGTCAACAGGGCTCGGAATTGAGACTTAGCTGTCTGCTGGTTCAGAGGTCGTAATGACATAACCGGATGAGACGCCACCAAGCTTCAAAAATCGGTGATACTCGTCTTTTGTAAATGTCAACGAGTATCGAGACCTGTCTTTTGTAAATGTCAACAGGGCTCGAAATTGAGACTTAGTTGTCTGCTGGTTCAGAGGTCGCAATGACATAACCGGATGAGACGCCACCAAGCTTCAAAAATCGGCGATACTCGTCTTTTGTAAATGTCAACGAGTATCGAGACCTGTCTTTTGTAAATGTCAACAGGGCTCGGAATTGAGACTTAGCTGTCTGCTAGTTCAGAGGTCGCAATGACATAACCGGATGAGATGCCACCAAGCTCAAAAATTGGTGATACTCGTCTTTTGTAAATGTCAACGAATATCGAGTTTGTAGTGGGATTCGGGAGAAAGTCTCGTTTTCACAGGGAGAAACGAGGGGATCACTGTCATAGGTTTAATGTTAACATAACAGCGAATTGTATATGTGGTCTTACCATTTTATGGATGAGAATTGGTAAGTGATTTTGGAGGTCTCGTTCTCACAGGGAGAAACGAGGGAATTGCTGTCATAGGTTTAATGTTAACGTAACAGCGAAATTTATATGTGATCTTACCATTCTATGGATGAGAATTGGTAAGTGATTTTAGAGGAGGAATCAAACGGGAACAGGTCCCTTAGGATTTTTAGCAAACCCCCAGCTGTCAACGGGTTTGATATGCCTTTACCAACTGCCGTTTGAGTTGGGTTAGCCATGCTTTTTCCCTCAGCATGATGAGTTGTCGAGGACTTATGTTGGGCTTGCAGGCCAACATTTTCCTTTATCCTTAATCGTTAAGGATATTGGATTATCGGGTTAATGTCTGCATAACCCTGATTCTCCTTTAGGATAACCGGTGCACGGCCAGGTTCCTGTTGGTTTATGGCTGTATGATCTCACTTGGAGGAAGAGAAAGGCTCTCTTTGTGTGTGCTTTGGACACGGAGATCTTAATCAGAGGTGTAGTGTTAACTTGATCAAGAGAAGGATCCTTGATTAAGGATAATACTTCTTTAAGAACTTGCCATTGATCGGCATAATGAGTAGGTCGCCCTCTGCAGTCATAAGGCGGTATGCTCCGTTCGAATAGACTATTTCTATCACAAACGGTCCTTCCCATTTAGGCTGAAATTTGCCTTTGGTCTTGTGCGTCATAATCATCGGTCGTCTGACGGCTAAGACCAGGTCTCCTTTCTGGAAGATTCTCTGCTTGACCTTCTTATTGAAGGCTTTTGACATTCGAGCCTGATACAGCTCAATGTGTTGCTGCGCTTGGAGCCGCTTCTCGTCCAGGGCTTCGAGCTCTTGGAGGCGTAGGCGATCATTGTCCTCTGATGTGGTTTTAGTAATCAGAGCTACTCGCAACGATGGCATCTGGATTTCCAATGGGAGGACTGCTTCGCACCCATATACCAGGGAAAAAGGCGTATTGCCTGTCGGTGTCCGCACCGTGGTTCGGTAGGCCCAGAGACATTCACCGAGCTTTTCGTCCCAATCTCGCTTATTCGAGGAGACGAATTTCTTGAGCAGCTTGATGATCGTTTTGTTGAATGCTTCTGCTAAGCCATTGGCAGCAGGATTATAGGCAGTTGAAGCCACATTCTGAATTCGGTATTTATCGCAGAACCGATAGAATACTTGGCTTATAAATTGGGGACCATTATCGTGAATGATCCGCCTAGGAACACCAAATCGATAGATGACATGGTGTTTGATGAAGTTAACCACATTAGAGGTTTTGACTTCGGCCAACGGTATGGCTTCTGCCCATTTTGAGAAGTAGTCGGTTATTGCCAGGATAAACCGGTGACCTCTTGCCGAAGAGGGGCTGATCGGCCCTACGACATCTATTCCCCATGCTTCAAATGGCCATGAAGCAACAGTAGGGTGGAGCAACTCCGAAGGCTGGTGTATGAAGTCCGCATGGATTTGACATGCCTTACACCTTCGCGCATATTGGACGGCGTCGGCTATCATAGTCGGCCAGTAGTATCCAAGCCGATGTAACCTGTCTTTAAGCTTTGGACCTGGTTGATGAGCTCCGCAAGTGCCGTCGTGGGCTTCCTTAAGTACTTCCTGTGCCTCGGAATGAGAAAGGCAACGGAGGAGGACACCGTCATATGAACGACGGTAAAGTGTCTTCAGAGTCGGATCGTAGTAGAACCGGAGAGACCTTCATCTGATGGATGCCGCTTCTTTAGGATCGGAAGGAAGCAGACCGTGCAAAGCATAGTCGATGAGAGGGAAGCGCCAATCTCTCGGCTCAAGATCCGTGGAGACATTATGGACCTCTCGAATTTTTAGTATATGCTTAGAGCATACGAGGTGTCGAGTCGCGACTGTGAGATGATACTCGGTGTCGGCTGGCAAGGCTAGCGTCGTCGCTAATGCAGCGAGAGCGTCCGCCTTGGTATTTTGAGATCGGGTCACGTGCCCGATGTAGAAACCTTCAAATAGGTTAGCCAACTCGAGGGCTGTGTGGTAATAAGGCACCAAGTCCTCATGGCGGACTTCATATTCGCCTTTAACCTGATTGATGATCAGCTTTGAATCGCCATAAGCTTCGAGGTAGCGAACCCCCATCCCGTGGGCGAGTTGAAGGCCAATGAGCAGAGCATTATATTCCGCTACATTGTTGGAACATGATTCTGTCAAGGAAAATGCCCTAGGAAGAACATGATTCTGCGGGGAGATAAACACAACCCCCACTCCGGCAATAATCTTGCCTTTAGGCCCATTCGCGATGCTCCGTCGAAGAACATCTGCCACACTTCCTCTTCCGAGGTTGCATTGGACTCGAAGACCTCATCAGGGATGTCTTCGTGAAGTTTTGAATGCTCCGGAACTGGATGAGCAGCCAAGAATTCTGCAAGGGCTTGGCCTTTGACCGCCTTCTGAGGGATGAAGGTCATGTCGTATTGAGACAGCAAAGTGCCCATTTAGCCAATCTTGAATTCAGTGATCCTGGCTTTGTCATAAGGAGACGTAAAGGATTCACCCTGGAGATGACATGTATGGTTTGGCCAACCAAATAATGTCGTGTCTTCTGAACAGCAAAGACGAGAGCTAAACACTCTTTCTCAATAGGATTGTAGCGAGATTCCGCTCCTATGAGAGTCCTGCTCAGATAATGAATGGTCTGCTCGTGGCCATTGTCGTCTTTCTGAGCGAGGAGGGCGCCGAGGGAGTAGTCCAGAGCTTTTACATAAAGCAAGAATGATTTCCCTGATGTAGGGGCCACCAGGACTGGAGGCTTTGTGAGATACCTCTTGATGTCTTCATAAGCTTCTTGACAAGCTTGATCCCATACGAAGGAAGCACCCTTTTTCATGAGCCGGGTGAACGGCTGACACGGCCCGAAAGATTTGCGATGAATCTTCTGATATAGGCCAGCCTGCCTTGCAAGCCTCTAAGCTCCTTGAGATTCCTTGGTGGATGCATGCTCTGAATAGCTTTGACCTTGTCTGGGTCAAGATGAATTCCTTTTGATGTGACGATAAACCCAAGGAACTTGCCACTCGACACTCCCAAGAAGGATTTTGTCGGGTTCATTTTCAGTTGATGCGCCCGCATTATGTCGAACATCGTTCTGAGATCGCGGAGATGCTCATCCTTGTTGCGACTTTTGACAGCAATGTCATCCACATAGCATTCCACCGTCTTTCATAGATGATCGCGGAAGATCGTACTCATTGCCCGCTGATAGGTTGCCCCGGCATTCTTCAGCCCGAAGGGCATTACAGTATAGCAGTATACCCCCAATGACGTTCGAAACGACGTGTGCTTCTCGTCGTCGGGATACATCTTGATCTGGTTGTATCCTGAAAAGCCGTCCATGAAAGACATCCTTTCGAACCCGCATGTATTGTTAATCATGACATCGGTGATGGGCAGTGGAAATTCATCTTTAGGACAGGCCGTATTGAGATCACGGTAGTCGATGCAGACCCGTATTTTCCCGTTCTTTTTGAGGACGGGGACTATATTAGCCACTCAATCTGGATGCTGCTCCTCCCGGATAAAGCCGCATGCAATGAGTTTGTGAACTTCGGCTTCAATAGCTTCCATGATGTTTGGGCGGAACCGACGTTGTTGCTGCTTGACTGGCTTGATGTCGGGCTTGATATTCAGACGGTGCATGGCGACCTGTGGATCAAGTCCGGGCATGTCTTCGTAGCTCCATGCGAAAACGTTTATATACTCTTTTATGAGCATTATCAATTCTTCCTTTTCTATAAGTGATAGGCTTTCACTTATAAAGATGGGTTTGGGATGATCTTGACTTCCCATATTGACCTGCATCACCTTGTCTTCAGTAGGTGGTTCGCGCAGCTCGAACCGCTTTTCCCATTGGATGTTTAATTGCTGGGCCCACGGTTCTTCATCAGTAGCTTCCGCAGGTTCCAAGTGACTGCTCGACGTCATGTTAACAGTGAGGTCTTTGAACATTCCTCCTATACTGATATCGGAGTCCCACTCGGAGGATGAAGCCGAATGTGATGGAATTGGTCCGTCGTCTTTGACTTGAACCGTTACTGATGATGTGGGCGTGACGTAACCCAACCCCCTTCGCGTACTATCATAGTAATTTGCAGGCTTCCCCTTCGGGACAAAATTACGCATTAGATTGCGCCTTCCTTTTCCGAAGTTTAAGCCGCCTCCATGCTTCAAGTCATATCCCATTTTCTTCATAATGTGGCGTGCTGGCCGCGCGTAATGGAAGAACTATGGGGCGTCTGAGTCTGAGCTTGAATCTGCAGTTGTGGGTCCCTGTGGCCGGGTTCTACCGAAGATTATCGGCGACTGACCTCGTTTGGACGGAGGGATCACCAGTGTGGCCTCCTCTATAGCTTCTACAGATGTGCTGGCCACACTTGGCTCATGTACGGGCACATGCAGAGAGCCACCCGTAATGGATTTAATTGACCCAATACTCGCAGGATAATCAAAAGAAATATTATCATTAATTACCCATTCACCTTCTTCTTCAGAAGGAGTATTACATGGGGATCATCGAGACACGCTATAATCGGCTCGCCGATTAGAATGACTTGCATGCCTGCTTCGGATTCTGAATCCGCCTCATTGCCACTTTCATCATTGTCTGACAATGGCTCCTCAAGCGTTCCACTGGCCTCTTGATACAGGAGAGCATCCGTGAAGTAATTCTCCACCCCCTTGAAGGGTTACTTTTCAGCGAAGACAGTTCGGACTGTCGCATCATCTTCAACGTATTTGAAGCATTGATGGAGGGTGGAAGGGACGATCCAGTTGGCATGGATCCATGGCCGTCCTAGCAGCAGGTTATATGACGTGTTAGCATTGATGACATAGCACGTCACTTCTGACTTTAAGCTCCCGATTCTGCAACGGAGCCGAATCTTCCCAAGTGGATGGCTGCTCCCGGCGTTGAAACCATATATTGTAGTGGTGGTTGCGGACAACCTATACAGTGGTATGCCAAGGAAATAGAGCAGCCTTTTGGGGATGATGCTGAGTGCCGACCCCGGATCGACTTGTACCCTTTCAATGCATGTTGAACTGATGTATCCGGTGTAATACAGAGGTCGATCGTGCTTGTTGTCCTTGAGAAGCATATCTTCCGCCGTGAAGGTAATAGCAGGCACCCTCGATTGTATATGATGGCATTCTGGGCAAGAAGACTGGACGTCATGGTTAGGGACCTCTGGTATGCATGTCAGAAAAGTCTCTGAGTTAGCCAGAGCATCCCTGAGTGCTTCTTGTGTCTCTTTAGAGAGACGCAGGAGCTCATGTATTGTTATACGAGCTGGGATATTGGCCAAGTGGGCCAATATATCAAAGCGAAAGGGCGTGTCAAGCCCTTGGCCTGGGGGTTTCTTCAGCACATGGTCGAACCGTACCTCCTTAGGCTTTTCTCTTCCTTTGGTTGGGAGTGGAGCGGATGCTGGTGTTGATACTGACGTCGTTTGCTGTTGTATCTCGTCAGTAGACTTTTCATACTGCCTCAAGTATGATTTTCCAGACCGAGTGCCCGTCTGTTGAGGCGCATCGGCTTGCGTCGCGCAAGCGTGCTTTTCTTCCTCCGAATCGCTGAGGGAAGCCGAAGTAAGATTGCCGTCGTCTGGCAGGATGGAGATGACATTGCAGGATTTACCCTTTGAGTTGGGTTTCTTTGAATCTCGCTGTATGTCTTGGACGAGGTCTGGGTGTATCCACATGACTTCCCCCGTCTCCAGTGTTAAAGGAACGAGACCCTTGTCGTCTTGAGTCATGGCTGAAGGATGCCTGACTTCCAACCGAGGCGTGAGGGCTAGATAGGTCCCGTCAGGAACTGTAACCTTTTGGGTACTGTCGAACTGGAGAGTCACCATATTGGCGGTGGCCTTCTTCTGCTCCGTCTTCAACGTCAGAACTCCGGCGTCGACCAGGGCTTGTATCCTGTCCTTGAGGACATAACACTTGTCGGTAGGATGGTGAACCATCCTATGATAGAGACAGTATTTAGGGTCGTTTGTGCGCCCTATCTCATTAGGACGCCGAGCATCTGGCAGCTTCATCTTATTCCCTTTGTGGAGTAGATGGAATATAGTAACCACCTGATCATCTTTGAAGGAGTACTGTTTTGGAGGGAACTTGGGCTCCTGATTGTTGAAGTCGCTCTTCTTGGCCTTCAGCTGCATGTCTCCAGATAACTCCACAGACATAATCTCTTTCCCCTTGGCTTGGGAAGGCTGCGGTGGGTCGCTGCGCCCTTTGTTGTTCATACCCCATTTGCTCCAGGGGAGGGATGGCTCGAACTTTTTAGCCGACTTCTCGGCTATCTCAGCTTGTTCGACCAATTCCTTCCAAGTGTGGGCTTTGACAGCCCCCATGCGAACTTCTACCTGATCCAAGAAGTTGTGCCTGCATGTCTGTAAGAGCATGGGTAATGGCATCCCTGCTGGGCACATCAAGGATAGATTTCTGAACCGCTCAATGTAGTCGCGGACAGATTCGCCCTTCTTCTGCACGGTGGAGAGGAGCTTGTCCATAGTCACCTCAGTGTCGTCCTCGTAGAAACGAGAGAGGAACCGAGTTTCCAGGTCAAGCCAGGAATTGATAGAGCCCGGAGGGAGGCTTCGGAACCAGTCGAATGCCACCCCCTTCAAGGTACCAATAAACAACCTAGCCATGATGGCGTCGTTGCTTATGACATTACCAGTCTGGGACCGGAAGTAGTAGATGTGCTGATTAGGCGAGCTCTTACCATCATACGTATGCAACTTTGGTGGTTTGAACTTCGGTGGATAAGGCACCGAATCCCACTCTAGTGGGTAAGGACGGACTGCCCCTACTTTCTTTAATTCATCCCTCTGAGCAAGGGACGCAATCTGGGCTTGGAGGCCTTTAAGGACCTCGGCGTCTAGGGAAGAGCCTCCCTTGGATCTCTCCGTCTTGGGTGGATTATTGCTGAAGCGTTCCTCCTCATCGTGATTGCTCCCGGTATCATTGTCATTCCGATTGTTGAGGAGCTGAGCAAGCATCTGTTGAATATTGTCCAGGGCTTCCTATTGGGTCCTAGAGGTTTGCTCTTGAGCTTCCAAGCGCCGACGAAGGTCGTCATTGGCATTATCAGCCATATTGACCGATGCTTTATCCGTTCGCACTGAACTGACCGTCGCTGAAGAGGCATACCCACTGTCTTCATCTTCTTCGTCTGATGGTTGGGGTGACTGCTTGCGCTGTGGCGAGATCAGGACCGTCGAGGAAGAAGGTTGCTCGTAACTGTAGGGTATGGCCACCCTAGATCTGGTGTTCCGGAAAACACCTTCTTCTTGCACCAAGACTTCGCCTAAGCCTGGGCTGTAGTCCGGATCTGGGGAGCTGTAGGGGGTGTCGTCAGATGTTTGACCTCCCTCGCGTCGCTCTTGGCCTCTTCCGGTCATGTTGACGGATACAGAAGCTGGGCTTCGCGTGGCGCCTCTCCTGTGATGCTTCGTTGGAACATGCGCGGACAGTCGATCAAACACTGATCGCCGGTGCGGAGGTGTGGCCACGATTGGATATAGCCGGCAGCGGGCTGAGTGGATTGTCACAAGCCGGCATCCTCTTTGACAACAGGGGGAAGTAGTTCGGAGGGGCTCCAACTTCCGCTTGTTTGCCAAGAATTCTCGCAGGTCAGGCCTAACAGAGCCTGAACAACCTCGTGGAGAGGCCTTCTTGGAGCGGGAGAGATTAGTATTGAACAGTACTTCAGCTCTAGCTTCGCCAACAGGTGCGAGCTTAGTGCTTGACGAACTGGAGAGTGGAGCACGCTGCGGTGCTTTACCCACTATGTCGCTGCGAAGGGGATTGGCCTTAGATAACTCTTTGGCCTTAGCCTCGCGGCCATGGATCCAATGAGTATGCTTTGGTACAGTAGCTTCGCTTGTGAAAGCGAGGCTGTCAGTAGGCTCTGCTGCTCTTGAATTGGGCGACGGTATGATTGCCGTCTCGACTTCGTGGCTGGCAGCATTGTCGGGGAAGGCAGGCATTTTACCCCTTTCTTCGCGAGAGAGGCGCAATTTTGGCGTAATTACGCCTGAAGCTTCGATCAGAAACTTCTGTTTAGGCCTCCATATCCGCCTTGACAGAAGATGATTAGGTTCACAAGGAACCTGAATAGCCACCCGCGGGGCTGTGGGGTGTTGGCAGAATTCTGCCTCTGGTTTCTGATTTGAAACCTTGGTTGTGAAGACCTTCCTGTACTTCCGTGCTCGAAGCACCAGGTCACCCCCAGAGAGGACTTCTTCAAATCTTCCTTGATCGATCTGGATGACCAAGTTCTCGAGAGCGCAGGACTTGGGCTGCGGACATGCTTCCTTGTTGCGCCAGAGAACCGCAGCAGGTTCGCAGGGAACCTTTTCAGTCTCTACGGAGACTTTCCTTGAAGATTTAGCCAGAGAAGCTCTGGCTGCACCGGCTTTTCTGAATTCAGAGTTAGACCCGAGGGTCTGTTCGTCGCATTGCGACACTTGATTCTCGGCAGTGGAGAATACAGTCCCCAGCGGAGTCGCCATCTTGTTTTCCATTATATTTGCAAAAGGGAAAACTTACAAAAAAGAGTTTGAGGAGCTAAATTACAAGTATTCTTAAAAAGATTACAAGTAGATCTCCTCAGAGATTCTGGAGAAGTGTGCCGATAGGAGTCTGGTCAGCACGCGACCACTTTGTCCCTTTGACGATGCGAGCGATGAGATTCCCTTCTCGCCTGGTTCCGGGAATCAGAGAATAGAAGGTTGGTAGAACCCTCTTGCTGCTTCTCAAAATCGCCTTCAATTAGGAATTCCTTCTTTCCTGGTTCCAAAAATTCCTTGAGAAGAAGGACGATGTTAGGGTATCAACACCCTGGATAGAGAAAGCAATTCTCTAAAGAGTCTCTGAATTCGAGAACGCGTGGTGCGTTGTGAAGAAGCCTCTGTTGAAGAAGTCGATCCTCGTGGTCAGAGGGGGATTGATGGATTGATCGATCGATTCCCTCCCCTTGTGCCCCTGGCGGGCTATTTATAGGGAGAGCAAGGGTATAATCGTCCCTTTTGAAGATATAGAAACAGATTGAACTGAATCTGTTTGAATTTGGAAAGTAGCCTTGCTGCGAGGCTAGGATCAGCTTCTGCGGAGCTAGAAATGGGAGGTCGGTTGATCTGTTCTGATCCTTTCCATATCGTTGGAAGATTTTCCTTGATCTTCTTACTCGTTTTAAGAGAGTCAAGAGATTGTGGCAATCAACTGCCAAATTTGATCTCTGATTTGATCTTAATTGGATTTGATCTGATTAGATCTGATCTTATCTGGAGATTTGATTGGTCAAAGGTTGACCATAGCAGACCAACAGCGGAGCTGCTCGCATTGAGCTCGTAGCGGAGCTAGAGACAGCTTCTGGCGAAGTCCTAAAGAAACCCTTTAGCGGAGCTGGAAGTCCTCTGTTGCGGAGTTGCGAGTTAGCTTCTTGGCGAGGCTTCGAGGCGAAGTCGAGTGATATTAGCCTCTCAAGCGAGGCTATCCCTTTGGGCTCATGTAATGCTAAGTGCTAGCATCTTAGACCTGCTGAGGTCTGTTCAGAAGCAATCCGGGTTCACTGTCTGCTTGCTGGATCAGTGGAGTCCAAGTTTGCTTCCTTGTCCCTCGGAGATGGGTGGAAAACTGGTCTTCAGCTCGTCTGTCACTTGTCTTTTGTAAATGTCAACAAGTTTAGACATTGTTCGGACCAATAAGAATCTTGTCTTTTTTAAGTGTCAACAGAGAGGAATTGTGTACTTCCGTTATAGGGTTGTAATCCTTAGTGGAGGTCCTTTGTGGAAGGTCTTATGTGGACATAGTAGAAATCCTTCTGTGTGAAGGCGGGAACGTAGAGTAGGAGCTCGAACCTTGAAACATATCCTTGTGTTTGTATTTGATCTGCTTTCTCTCAACTCTCTCTTATATCTTGCATTGCTATTATTGTTCATATTCATTTACATGCTTGATATAGTTTGTGTGCCCACACTTGTGTTGAATCAAGAGAGCTTTTAAGGTACCTCAACTCTTAATCTAGAGGAATCTAGAGGTCAGATCCCTTCACGAGGAATTCAGGCTTACTCTTGATTATACGTTGTGTGTTACCAATTAGTTTTTAAATTCCGCATCATTTGTCCTAGATTAGCTTATACACCTATTCATCCTCCCTCTACGTGTACTTTCAATTGGTATCAGAGCCTATACTCTTGATATTCGGTTTAACCACCTAAGAGTGTGATCTTTGAATTGCTAATCTAGTCATTTATTTTTGCACACATGGACTTTCCTGCCCCTCCCATGTATGATGTTTCCAACATTGACATGTGAAAATTTGAAATGAGTTCGTACCTCAAAGCCCTATGTTTGCATATTTATCTTGCCACTACCAAGAAAACTTATTTTGGTAATGATAAGTACATTGAGGCTAATGCACAAGCCTTAAATGCACTAAAGCAAATACTAAGTAAAGAACATCTTTCTATTATTTCTCATTGTGATTCCGCTTTTATAGTGTGGAACACATTGACCTCTCCCGAGTAACAAACGATAAACAATGTAGAGAGAAAATTTAGTGGAGATGAGTCCGACCAAACTTGCTTCATGATTCAAGAAAATGACTCCCTTGAGGTAAATTCAGACATTCAACTAGATGATTGTGCTAGTTCTTTCATTGATGATAATGTCATGGATACTCATGCTTTAAAGGAAGAACTTTTATTATTTTGTGAAAACTTTTTAGAAAAATAAACTCTTGAAAAAGAAAAGTTTTGATTTAAAGAAGAAAATAAGAATTTGTTTTCTAAATTTGATCTTGCTTTGCAAGAAAGGGTTGAAATTTAAAATGAGAGGGATTCATTGAAAAGTTCATCTTGATCTTACTTTAAATGAAAATAAAATTTTAAAAAATAAAAATGAGCTTAATGAGGTTTTGAAAAAGAATGAGGATTTGTTTTCAAAACTTGATTTTGTTGCAAAAGAAAATGATTTTTTAAACAATAAAATTGTTTTAATTTCAAAAGAACTAGATTTAGTGTCAAAGGAAAAAGTTTCATTGAAAAATAATTTAGATTTACATATTTGCCATGCTACTGTACCTTCATCTTCTTGTGTTTCTATTACATGCACCACATCTTCTTCTATTGAAAATGATATACATGTTTTGAAGAAGAATGTAGATTGTTTGGGCTTCACTTTGAGCCAATGTGTTATGGATCACAAAAGATTAGAATTCATGTTTCGCAAGAAAGATGCTTCACATATGCAGCACATCAATCACGACATATATATGCTTCTCATGTTCACACACATGACACCATGTATACTCATGTGTACACTTGTACACATTGTGAACGTACGGGTCACCTTGAAAAGTTTTGTTATAATAGAATATATGCTATAAATTTTGCAAATAAATTTGTTTGGGGTAAAAAAGGTACTAACCTCTATGAACCCAAAAAGATATGGGTACCAAAAGAATATATCTTTCAATTTCATGAATAGATAGAATCAAAACGAGTTTACATGGTTTTGTATATGTTGGATTTCTTCCATATACGTTGATGATTCATAATGTTTAAAAACTTATTTTGATGACTCTAATTCATGTGTTTAGAGTTTTGGTCTTAACAAAACTTAGTTTTATATTTAATGTCAAAAACATAGATATATCATTTATATGTGTATTGGATTCTATCCATGTACACTAAGCTTCAAAAGTGTTTAAATATCGTGCTTTTGTATTTATACAAGTTTTGGAGAAAACGAATTTTCATTTCAAAATTCAAGTTTCGAAAAATACGGTTTCCGGTTTAAGACTTAATTTTCATACCTCAAAAATAATTCAACATGTTTGTAATATGTGTTAATTTTTTATAACACATATTTGTATTTCAAAGAATTGATAAGAACTTATTTTTGTGAATTTTTTTGTATTTTATTTGATTTTTTAGGGTGTTTACAAGTCCACTTTTCAACGTTGAAAAATCAGTTCTGAGCCTTCTGGCGTTCGACCGACCGGTCGACCGGACCAGAGCTCGGTTGACCGGTCGGTCGAACGATGTGCACAAGGCCAGCCTTTGTGGCCAGTCGACTGTGCGGTTGACCGACTGAAACTGCCCAACTCTCGGGTTAGCCTGGTCGATCGAGCGGGTCGACCGACAAGGCAATCTGCCTTGGGCCCAGTCGACCGTGCGTTCGACCGACAGTGCCAAACGGTCAATTTTTTGATCATTGGCCGGTCGATCCGGCGGTCGACTGACAGCCCATTCTGGGCAGAGTTTGACCCTAACAGCTATATACTCCTTGGCCCTATATAAAGGGGATTTGAGGGCTGTTTTGATTAAGATTTTTCAAGAGAATTTTAACCAGTTTTCTAGTTCTTTCTTGCCCACATTTTTAAGAGTTTCAATAGAGTTTTTATGCTTCAAATCTCTATCTTTATTTGTTTTCAAAGTGTTCGAAAATCAAAGAAAAAGAAGTATTTGAAAATATGTTTTGTGCTTTATTTTTCATATCTATCTAGAGTTTTTTCCAAGTGTTTTTTTATGATTTTCGTTTTCAAACACTTTGTTTTTTCACACTTGAGCAATCAATTTTAAACCCATCTATAAGATCTTGTTTTTATGAGAAAAATATTTGTGATCTTTGAAGATCACTAAAAGAGAGTTTGTGATAATTAGATCACTAAGTTTTATTATTATTTTTTTGCTTTGTGTTTGGCTAAGTGCCCACCTCTTGTGTAGAGGTTTGTGTTTTAGAGAGAAATTGTGTACTCCCGGTGTAGAGTTGTAATTCCTCAGTGTAGATCTCTTTGTAGAAGGTCCTGTGTGGACATAGTGGAAATCATTCTGTGTGAAGGCGGGGACGTAGAGCAGTGGCTCGAATCTCGAAACATATCTCTGTGTTTGCATTTGATCTACTTTCTCTCAACTCTCTCTCTTATATCTTGCATTGCTATTTATTGTTCATATTCATTTACATGCTTGATATAGTTTGTGTGCCCTCACTTTTGTTGAATTAAGAGAGCTTTTAAAGCACCTCAACTCTTAATCTAGAGGAATCTAGAGGAGTAGTTTAAGAGTTCTTCACAGGAATTCAGGCTCACTCTTGGTTACACGTGGTGTGTTAGTAATTAGTTTTTAAATTCCGCATCATTTGTCCTAAATTAGCTTGTACACCTATTCACCCCATCTAAGTATACTTTTCAATATGAACCTTTAATTTGCGAATGAGAATGTTGTTTTTTGATGCCAAAAGTAGAGTTAAAATCCAATTCATATTGGCCACAAACTATTTTAGCCCTGTTGATTAAAGGCAAAGCTATTAGAGTCATTATTTGTGTGGTAAAAATTCCAACATAAAACTTCATTATACACTGACAATATAGATTCGATCAACGAGGACAATCTAGAGACAACATAAATTCCTTCTCCATGCTAAACACTCTGGATGAGTCCACACTCTTTCGGCCGATAACTTCAGATCCCTTAACAAGATTATACAATGCAGGTGATGATGGTAAACTTGGCAAGTCCTCAGTATGTCCACAGTGTCTTTCAGTTCCTGACTGTTGCTTCCGGTTCTTGGACCTTCTCAAGCCCTCCAATATCCCCTCTACTTCTTTCATGGTTGGTCTCTCATCTCCTCTCAACTGAAGACACATCTCTGCAAGCATAGCAATTGTCGTGAGCTCTTCTTTTGTTCCCTCCTCCTTAACTCTACCCTCAAAAATTTGAAAGAGTCGGTTTTCTCTTCTTGCACAAAGAAAGCGACTACACAGATTTATTTCTTCAGGACATCTAGCTAACGAAATTGGTTTCTCCCCTGTTAAAAGCTCTAAGAGAATAACTCCAAAACTATATACGTCGCTCTTCTCTGTTAATTGACCAGTTTGATAGTACTCAGGGTCTAGGTACCCAAATGTGCCTTGTACATTTGTAGTTAAATGTGTCTGATCAGGGGGAAGAGACCTTGAAGCTCCAAAGTCGGATACCTTTGCAGAGCAATTATCATCTAAGAGTATATTTGAAGACTTGACATCCCTATGGAAAATGGACATGGAAGTCGAAGAGTGAAGATATGCAAGCGCTTCAGAGGCTTCGGTGGCAATCCTTAGACGTTCTTCCCACGTCAATGAGGAATGACGTTCAAGGTGGTCATTTAGTGTTCCATTTGGGACAAATTCATAGACTAGTAAGGAACTTCGCTCTCCAAGCAGCATCCAAAGAGCCTCACCACATTTTTATGGTTGATTTGAGAAAGAATGACCACCTCGTTGATGAATTCATCAATTTCCTTCTGTTTTGCTATTTTGGCCTTCTTAATGGCTGCTATTCTTTGATCAGCTAAGATGCCTTTGTAAACTGTGCCATGGCCTCCATGACCAACGATTCTGGTGGCATCAAAATTGTTCGTTGCCTTCTCAAGCTCTTCCAAAGGAAAGATTTTTGTTCTGTCGGCTAGATCTTTATTCGAAGAGATTAATTGTTGTAGGAACAAACCTCGATTCTTACGGAAGTGTTTCTCCTTGATTCTCCTCACAATCCTTTGCTTCCATCTTTGATGGAGGAAGTAAATACTCAGAAATAGAAGTAAAAGTGCTGCAGAAGTGCTCACACCAATGATGATACCTGCAAACAGTCAATTCAAATTATTAGCAACCTCAGAAGTATGATTAATGGATATTTTTCATTTAGTTTGTTGGAACATACCTAATACCACTGGGGATTTCTTGACAGGGTAGCATGCTTTCCTGGGGTCGCCTTCCGTTTGAGGAGGACAGACACATTCATAAGCCCCAGGAACATTTATGCATTTTCCATTGCAACCATATTTTTCTGGTGTTTTGCATTCATCAATGTCTGACAAGCCATCAGTAAGAAAACACAATTAGTGCTTAGGTGCTTTTTATTGTCTTGAGTATGCATTCTATCCTAACCTTGTATAGGGGCAAGCTGTCCAATCTATTAAGAGGGTTCAAAATGACCCCGAATTCAGCTTGTTTATATTTTATAATATTTTTCAGTTATGAGAGTAGTTTTTCCTTTTAATTCATATGTTAATAGTATATAAAGTTATTCTATTTTTTGACTTACATGGTCAGTGAAATGTTAGATGTTCTTCAATTGGCAGTGAGTCTATACTGGGATGAGGTTCAGGGGCATGAATTCTATAATGTTATTAGCTTCTCTTAGTTGTTGAACAATGCTCGAGTGGTGATTAAGCAAATGGATATTCATTTAGCAGTTATAGAGATTTGTGGGAGAAAGTTCTTACCGTGGACATGTAATTTTCCTTGCTAACCCTCATCATATTCTTGTTGTTAGGGTTAAGATGTTAGAAAGGCTTCATTTTCAACAGTAGTTGTGTGTCCTATAGAGTTTGTAATATGAAAAGGAAATGCAGCAAAACTAGTTGGAGTGTTCATTTTGTGGTGCCACAGATGACAAAAAGAGCAAGAGAAAAACATGCAGATGCTTTATTATTTTTAAGATTGAATCCAAAATTTATGTGTACAAGTGTCAATTTCTTTCAAATAGAGCTCGGATAAAACTATTTTTCTTTTATATTCTTCTAGCCAGTTTAGGCTAATCTATTTGAGTAAGTAAGATCATGTCAATACCAAATGTAAGAGAAAAAGGAAATTGATAACATGTTCTTTAATTATTAAATAAATAACAATATTTGGATATCTATATAGCGCATGTTTATTTTTTAATGATGACAGAACTATATTTAATTAGCTGTAGATTTATCGATTTTAGGTATCCTCCTGACAGTTAAAAGGAAAACTTTATAACTTGCAAATCTTGGTAGCAAACACATAGTTTCAAATGCTATCAAATGAGAAATCTCGATTAAAATCATATAATCTAGTGTAAACCACATTTATTTAATTTATAAAATCGCATATAATAAGTTTTAAAAGAGAACCTATGCATCCATTTGGAATGTAGGGATTCCCCTCGTATCCTTTTTGACATTGGCAGCGATATCCAAAATTTAGATTGTCTAGCACTGCTGCTTGAATGCATGTACTGTTGATGCTGAGGCATGCGTAAGTGGCTATGTCACGCTGAGCTTCTATGCAAGTCTTGTGTTGAATCACCCATCGATATTCAGGTGTCTCCCATCCATCAGCGATGAGACTGGGTAGAGACTGGGTTGAATGATCCATATACTCAGGCAAGAATTTCAACTTCCCTTCCGCCAACTCTATTTGCACAAGTGGTCTATCCTGATCCTCCCCGTAGCTCAGGGTTAGAGTTTTGGCACTGAAGTTGCACGAAAGGTTGAAGCCCGCTTCTCTGAAACAGCCAGCTCCAATGCCAAACGGAAAGGGGACGCTTATGTTCCCACATTTTGTTGGACAATTGGGTTCAGGAGCTGTCCTTATTTTGATAGCTGTTGTCAAAGATGCAGGATAAATTAGGATCAATTTTACACATGTATAAAATTAATAAAATTTATTTTTGAAGTTGTATTATAGGAGATCGAACCTTGGCAGCCATGTGGCTTATCATAGGGATTGCCTTGGTAACCTTCAATGCATTGGCAGTTATATCCCTCTTTGTCGGCATGGTCAATGCACTGAGTGTTAGGACCACATGCATAGCTATTCGTCTTCTTTCGAGCAGCCTCACAAGTCTGTTGATCATCAATGGTCCAGGACAGCGTAGCGAAAACTGATTTGGGAACATTGATGCTCGTGATCTTCTGAAATAGATCACCAACAAAGGCCCAGCTTGTGGTCTTCTCCCATGTTCTTGTTTGGTTTGAGCGCATGAGGCGAATCTCATAGGATTTTAAGCCGGTTGGGATGGACACTGTACAGCAGAAGGTGCCATTACAATAAAAATGGTCCAAATATATGAATGACATCGCGTAATGTTTGCCCTCGCAGATGGTTGAACACGATGTAATGACACTGTTGTTCCAAATGGTACTATTGAGATCCACCAAGTAGGCACTAACATCACAGCCTGATGCTACAAATTGTGTGGAGTAGTCACCAGCAAATAAAGTATAAGGTGTATTCTCTAGAGCCCTCCACGAGATGCTGGAAAAATCGGTGCTTGTATTCATTGAGGCAAAAAGATTGTTCCGTATGGAAACTATGGGAGGTGAGACAGAGATACCTGTGACCTCAACACTGCTTGCTCCATCGCCATCTAAGAAGAGCCTGGGTGTCTCACTGGTATTATTATTGCATTGAAGTCGGAAACCAGGCCTGTAGCAGCCTTGTGCTATGCCGAACGGTTGTGGGATGCTAATGTCTCCACACTTCTCTTGGCATTCCTCTCCCAGTGCACTGGTTGCCGCTGCTTTCTTCATGATCATCATCGATCCGAACACAATAAACATCAGCACTGTCACCAAACTCGCCATATCAGTTTACCTAGATGTCTCAATTTTTTTCTAGATTGATTGCCTTGCACTTTCTTGGCATTCATCTTGCAAGACTTACACTTGATTATTTATCCAATTTGTATCAAGTAGGAAAAGTCAAAGGATGTGTTCCTTCTTTTGACTGGAACATGCACGTATATCACACGTTTGAGGTGCGTGTGTGTGGGGCAAGGATACAATACACCAAGGTGTAACTAAGCTTAGTTACACACAACACTTTTCACTGCACAAAATTTTATAAGATGGGATACTAACAAATTTTTGTGTGTGTGGTCCCCACAAATTGCTAATAAGTTATTTTAAAAACTATTTTTGTGTGGTAGAGAGAGTTGTGTGTAACTTAAGTTAGTTACACATGGTGTATTGTATCTTTACCATATATATATATATATATATATATATATATATATATATATATATATATATATATATATATATATATATATATATGTAGGAAAAAGTGTTCCTAGTAGGTCTCCTTAGATTGTAATCTAAGGAGACGGCTTAAAATTCCAACATCCCGATTTTTTTTTCACGATCCGACCACACAATATCATATTATGTTATAAGATGTACACATATAAAAAATCACGTGATTTGAAGTTTGTTTATTCTATTTTCTTTGGGTTCAAACATTAACGGTTTTTAAACAGTAGAACAAAATGGAACGATTAGATCAATGAGTAAATGAACTTCAAATCACGTGATTTTTAAATGCGTACATCTTATAACATGAATATGATAATGTGCGGTCGGATCGTGAAAATAAATCGGGATGTTGGAGTTTTAAGCCGTCTCCTTAGATTACAATCTAAGGAGACTTACTAGGAGCACTTGATATATATATATATATGGGAAAAGTGTTCCTAGTATGTCTCCTTAGATTGTAATCTAAGGAGACGGGTTAAAACTCCAACATTCTGATTTTTTTTTCACAATCCGACCGCACATTATCATATTCATGCTATAAGATGTATGCATATAAAAATCACATGATTTGAAGTTTGTTTACTCTATTTTCTTTGATTTCAAACATTAACGGTTTTTTAACAGTAGAACAAAATGGAACGATTAGATCAATGAGTAAATGAACTTCAAATCACGTGATTTTTTATATGCGTACATCTTATAACATGAATATGATAATGTGCGGTCGGATCGTGAAGAAAAAATCAGGATGTTAGAGTTTTAAGCCGTCTCCTTAGATTGTAATCTAAGGAGACCTACTAGGAACACTTGACCCTATATATATATATATATATATATATATATATATATATATATATATATATATATATATATATATATATATATATATATATATGTATGTATGTATGTATATGGAAAATGTTTTAATACACATGGTGTAACATAAGAGTTTTCATACACCTATAGAAATACACCGTAGTCTATCCATATCCATGTCCAAATCATTGATTATGATTTGTATATTCTAAAACTCATATGAATTAAATTTCATGTGAATTGAAACTTTCTAGCTCACAAATCAAGCAAACAAAAAAATTGACTTTTAAGATCATGAGATGAAGAGACTAGAAAGTTATAATTCATATTAAATTTGATCCATATGAGTTTTAAAATATGTAGATCATAATCAATGATTTGAATCATAAATATGATAGGTAACGGTGTATTTTCATAAGTGTATGTAAAATCTGATGTTACATCTTATGTGTATTAAAACTTTTTCCTATGTGTGTATTCTCATGTGTGTAGGAGAATGATTCTATGAGAACGGTTCTCAAATTAAGCTTCGTGTGAACTCTAAGATGAGCCATCCATGAATGATCCGAACTGTTCATCTTGATCTTGGCTAATAATGAAAAATCATTGATTCTGAATTTTTTTAATCTATGCATTAAATAATATCTTTTTTGTAAGGCTAATATAACATATTTCGTATAACTACTTTTATCTACGACTATATATAACTTACCAAATCTGCACAACTGTCCCCTATCGTGCATTTATTGCACCATAGCCCACTTCCGAGCCGAGTCGGTCGTCTCAGGAGACTTGACTCAAGTTATTGCTGAGATAAGCATGACATGAATCGTGTGGTGAGTCTTGCTTGGCAATAAAAGTATCTTGTTTTGTCTGCATGAAAAGTATTTGCTGTTTTCCAATTGGAGTCAGCCAACTCTTCCTCTCCACATTCAGAAACACATGACTATACATCTTCGCACTTTCTACCCAAACATCTTTGCACTTTCAAATAATTATCAAGTAATCGTTTCTTAATTACAAGTGAAATTTGAATTCTCCTCAAGTGAAGTCATGTCACCTGATGCCTACACTTCTGGACATCAATGTTCCAGTACTTGTATTATTTAGAGATTGACGAAGAAACTTACCACAATATGACTTCCAAGTCCACTTCAATAAATTGCATGGTGCAGCTGCAAAGAAAGTTCTGCATGGACCCAGGGAAGACTCAACAAGAAGAGCAGTACATGTATATGTAGGCCCTGTGCATTATTGCAGCGTAATAAGATTGAAAA